>JBCJKH010016895.1:0-15882 GCA_039877255.1 Loriculus beryllinus
TAGATCCTGTAGGAACAGAACACTGTGAAGAGAGTAAGGAAGAAATGGCTCTTTTAGACACTACTGTGTTAAGACTTTATAAGCTTTTCGATCATCAGGAGCCTGAGATGCAGTACTGTTCACCTCAGTATGGATTTGAGACATAATGAAATAAATTTAAATGTGTTCTGCCATTTTGCAGTTTCCTAATGGGGTATCCTGCAGTAACCTTCATGTTCTAGCCTTCAAAAATGCACAAGGCTATTACACAAGTTTGGGAATTTTATTTGTTGTGACTTAGAATCTGTCTGTGAAGCAAAGTGCCCTTGATGTCATAATATTGTTGGTGTTCTCAAGAACAATGCTCTATGACTGGAGAAAGGATTTTTTTCCCTTACAAATGGATCATTTTGTTGTCATGGCATATCATCACAGTAACAAACATTATAATAGAACTAACATGCCCTTCTGCTACTGCCAGTCTTTCCCACAAAACTACACATCAGTGTGAAAGAAGAATGAAAGCAAATGTGATATGATAGGTTAATAGAATGTGGATATATTATTCCTGCTTCTGATAATTTTCATCTATAATTAATTAATTCTCTTTTCTAATACAAGAATTTTCCACTTGTATTTTCATGCAGCAAGTCAAAAGACAGGGAAAGCATAACAGTTTCTTAAAACGTAATAGATGCTTACTCAATCTTACGTTAACTTAAATAGTGTAGAGCTGTCCACAAAATCATGGGATTTCTACTTCAATGACACCAGAAAGAAATGTGATCAAATGATAAGACTGCTTTACCCTCCATTTTTAAATGTGTGCCACTTCTGCTTAAGGCAGAATCAGTACTCTTGAAAGTTCAATTCACATAATAGCAAAAAAGGTAGAAATATTGCAAAGCAGCTCATTGTACAGTTTATGCTAATCTTCAGCTGCTTTTGAACATCTTTTGCATTTTCCATAAATTCCCACCAGATATATGTGAATATAGATGTATGTATATTTATGTATTCCCATACATTTCCACTACCTTTGCTCTTCTAGTGGCATAATGGCTAAAAAGACATTGTAGTGTTTAAAATTTAATGAAGAATTTTGGTTCACACAATGAAATCCTAAGAACTTATTTTAACAATAAAATATTGCTGAAATCATTCCTCCCAAGGCAATACTAAAATACATTCTAGAAATGCTTTTAATAAACATGATGTAAAAACAATTAGTAATTTATTATTACTCCCTGTCTTTATGTCAAACATCCAAGCCCTGTGCAAAAGGGGGGTAGGGGTGGAAATAACATGTAATAATTTTTACAAACCCTACAGATGGTTTACCTACTTTCCAACTTTATCTCACTTGTTTTGCCTAAGGTGGTTACACTTCTGAAAACAACAACAGGATCTCTCTTCAGTAATCATGTAAGTTAGTTGAGCCACTTGAATTTCTGAAGTCTGCTTCAAGGTAAAAGTCAGATTAGTCACTAGTTACCTGTTCAAGATTGTAATCTTCATACCTGCAAATTATTTAAACTAGCGTGGGGTAATACTAAAAAATAGAAATGTTCCTCCAGCTGCAGTTATTAACAGAAAAAAAAAATAGTATCCAAGTAAAATAATTTTCAGGAGTTAATAACTGTTCTAACATCTTGCCATGATCTTTTCTCTAATAATTACTTTATTCAGGGGCCAACTATAACCACTTCTCCTGTTGAAAGAAAACTCTGTTTTGCAGAGCTGAACAAGTAGGTCACTAAATTAAAGAACATTTGCAAATCCTAAGGTTATCTGATACATACTTTGCACATTTCTTTCCTTAAGAAAAGCTATTTAGACGTAAGGTCAGCTCCAGTGTGAATAACAGTTTTTCTGCTAGCAGCTGAGGAGATGGATGCTCTGATTCCCTGAGGGACAAGAAGCAGCAAGGGTCTCCTGCCCACCTGTCTGACTATGCACACTGTGCTGGGCCCCTGGCCCAGGCTGGCAGAAATCAGTGGGTGCAGCTATAGGCATCCTGTCCCCAAATTGCTTGCAACTTGCCTGATCAGCCAGGCAGCCAAGGGAAATGTTCATGCCTGCTAATTAAGCATAGAAGTACACTGCTTTCAACACCCTCACTAGCTGGCTTTCCTCTCTTTGTAAATATAATAGGATTACCTGTGCCCAAGAGAGAAACTTTTGGGTTGCTCATATGTGTTTTTTGCTTTCCTGGGTTTCTGGCAAAGTAATCCCTACCTTTTCGTGGTATTTGGGAAGAGTGATTGCAAAGTGCACTGAGGTTTGTGTAGAGGAATGGGGAAAAGAAGAACAAGTTGTTTGTGAAGAGGAAGGTAACAACAAAGATGTAGAAATCAGTATAGTATTACAGTAAAAGAGAGAGCAAGGGTATTGCAACAGTAAGGAGCTGTATGACTCAGTTCAGGGAACTGAGAAGGCCTGAATATTATAGACTAGTCAGCTATTTTATGAAAATTGTCCCGTTTGACAATATTGAAATTCTCCCTTCATGGAAACTTATTTTTGAAGAGGGTATAGAGTATTTTAATCATTACTTTGGAGATGTTACCTCTCCATTTGTGTTGTAATTGCATCTAGTAGCTGATTGTACTGCCAAGGTATTGCACTGTTCAAATCAACATGAATCTGCAAATAAATCTGGAACTGTTTAGTCTCCAGTGAGAAGAAACTTTGACAGCATTGTATGCTGTACTTAATTATATAAAAACTGTAAGGTTTTTTTACTATTTATATTAGGTTTCTGCTCTGTCGCTGTCTCTGAAAATGTTTAAATACTGAAGTGTTGCCACAGAAAAACAGTGTAACTCTAAGTAAGTGATTTTTACTTCATTGGGCTTTAGTCTTTCATCTGTTAAATGGGAATATTTCTACTTGCTGCTTCTGGACATTTTTTCCAAAATTGTATTCAAATTTGGATTTTTAGCTCTTTGGGATAATAACAGCAGCTGACTGCAGAAAAGTGCAATATACATAAAGAGGAGCCCTTTGTATTATTGATGCAAAATAGATTTTAACATAGTGCAAATACCTGATAATTCTTAGGCAATTTGTGATTATACAAACAGTTTTTCCACATTTCAAAATAGATGTGATTTTCTGAGCTTAATTAAGCAAAGATGAGAAGTATGAAGTGGGCCTAATTTTGAAAATATTTTGGGTTTTTATTTCATCTATGCTGATTTGAATCTGCATGCTATGCTGTCTACACACATAAAATGATTATTTTATGGTTCAGGATAAGGTGCAGCAAAAATTTCATGAGCATAATCATACTTGAAAAATGTTGTCTATGCATGGCAGGATTCTCCTAACAGCTGAGCCAGGAAGATTTCTGGCATTGAAGAATCCAATTTCTTCTTCCACCTTTCTCCAAAGATATCAAAGCCAATATCTGTTTCATGTAGAATACTTTGTGCACTCCCAGAGGTATGCAATTCTTCAAACCTCAGAGGTTTCTGATAAACATTCAGATAACAATAAGCTTGCTAAATTCGTTTTATAATCTCATTAATCTGTGACAATCTTTTCATTTCAGTTTGGAAAATGGCTAAGAGTAATGCTGTGTTGCAATGCTTAAATGTTATTATGTTTGTTTGATTTCTTGATATGAAAAACTGTCATTATCTTTGAGGTTTTATATTTTGTACAGATTTCATGTTTAGGGAGGTTCCTATTTTGATCACTCAATTCTGAGTGATTCAGAGAAGTCAGAATATTTTTGTTCTTGTACATTCTTTCACTTATTAATTAAAGAGTAGAAAGTTTTGTAGAAATCCTTTGAGGAAAATATTGTTTACCCATCTTTTGCACAAAATGAATCAACAGTCCTATAAATCACAACTTTATTTATTATACAGCTTATACTTATTTTCAAAGTGCTGTAAATCCTGTGTGTTGAAGATGTGCATCTGTAGCATATATTATGCCTGCAGTATGCTTCTGCTCCATCCCAAACCCTTTTCAAATCTACATTGTAGAAATATTATCCTGTCATTCTAAGCAAACTCATTAGCACACCAAATTTACGCCTGCACCAACATTCATCATCTGTTTGCAATGTAGGCGAGTCCAAGCCATCTGCACACTGTAACAAGGATGTCCCATCTACCCTGGCAGTGAGATAGCAAAGCCAGTTCCAGACAGAGAAAAGAGAACACTGCTACAAAGGAAATGTGAATTTACAGTAATGGTGGGGACACACCAAAGAGGTCTACACATATCCTGTACTCTGGCAGTGTAGAAGCTAGTTGGGAAGCAATGGGAAAACACTCCTAGGATTAGGGATTTTAGTCCTTGATCCAGCCTCCTTTGCTCAATGCAGAAATAATGAGCCTTTCTTAGTCCTCTGTATGCCAAACTGTTTCCATAGTTTTTCCCTCTATCTCAAAGAACTAATGAGACAATTTTCCTTCTTCATACTTGACCCTAGAACGACTCTAGTTATAAAAGCAGCCAACCATACAGGAGGTCCTGTCCAGCTCTGTTAGAATGTTGAGCTACAACGTTTTTGGTCTATACAGTTTTCAGATGATTCAGGTGTTGAATTCTTAGCAAGTCTCTAGTGAGCTTATGTAAATTTAAATTCCCAGAGACTAGTGACATGTCCAGATTTGTGCAGTTTTCAAAGGATCAATGACAAAAATTCACTGGCATGTCCCTTAAGAGTTCAGTTGCCTACTTCAGAGAATGGAAGGTCTGACAAACTTGATTATATATATTGCTGCTTAATGATGATGTGAAACAAGGCTATTTTGTGGGTTTTTGGGAAGGATCTAACAATGGGAAAGTGCTAGCTAGTAAAAATGTTCCTTCCTCAAAAGTCATTAGGAAAATGATGACTAAAAGTTTTGAACTGAAGAGGAGCAGAACTTGGTCATTATTCAAAATAGGTAATGCCAAATAGAATAATATCTAGTCAGACCTCAGGACATTTTCTTTACCTCCAGGATATTAGTGACAAGTGATAAAGATTCAGCAATCATATGTTTCCATATTTACACCATTCTGAATGTGTTAAAGGAAGTGAAGGAAAGAACTTTAATCGGTACTTCTTGGCCATACATTCTTGATTTAGAGTTCTGATGTGTCTCTTTCCATTCTTAAATAGTTATTCACTAGGTGCCGTTGGGAATCCAGTCTCAGAAAAGTCTTACATGTTCAGCAGTGAGAGTCTAGTAGATGCTTTTTCTGTAACATAATTACCAGCTTCCTTTTCTTACAATATTCTGCATTCCCTGAGTTAAATATTTTTAATAAAAACAAATCAGTGGCACCAAAAATTAGAGGCATTTTTCAGTAAATACATACCTATTCTGTATGCTTTCATTTAGTTTACCTGTATTGTAATACAAGAATAGTATTTACATATTGCTGTTGATGTTACCTTTAACAGTAGTTGCATGTGGAGCATTCTAAATACATATTTTTATTGCTTTGTGTGCTATTTTTAACAATGGCTACCAAATTTCCTGTAAATGAGGCCAACCATAGTTCTGTATTCCTCTAAAGACATGGCTAGAAAGATCCCTGTATATACTATGCACAGGCCATAAGTAGTTGAAGTTCATTCTATGATTCATCTTAGGACATGTTTTGACATCAGGGACTCCTTTGGTCCACCTGAGACTCCCTGAATGTTCTGGGAAACACTAACACCTGCAGATTGTCACTAATAGCTAAGGAAATAAGTCAGAAAGATTCTAACCTATAACAATGATACTATTTTACTGTCAGGAAGGATTTTCTGGTTTGCACTGTGTAATCTAGGACAAACTTCCATGTTGGAATTGTTGCACCACCCATGTATTAAGTCTTTTTAGATTAACTGCCTGCATGTGACATAAAGAGAAATTTCTCAGCCTCCTACAGTTCTTGAGATCAGTATTTATATATATATGTGAAGGAGACAGTTTACTTCAGCACACATACAGACATTTTCTACACGCACACACCTGTAGTCACTGATGCAGGAAAAGGAAAGATAGATATACCCAGCTCCTGCTATCAAACTGAACTGAGTAAGATGAAGACCAATGGCTGCAGTCATTTTCATATAAGTCAAAGATGTTTGCAGGCAATTTCTTGAGAAAAGCGAATTGAAAATAGTCATAGGCTGTGTGGCACTAGGAGGTTGCTGAAGTTCTATGGTGTTCATAGTTTATTGCCTTAGAACAAGTTACTGGTCATTAACATGTATACTGACATCCATTATGATAGTAATTTTTATAAGAGCTCGTGCTTGCAGATGCCATGTACAAACTGTGCTGGGGAAAAGACCCTTAACAAAAAGTGTGTTAAGTTAACAGAAAAAAAAAAAAAAAGAGAGAGAGAAACTATTTCAATTCAGGACATCAATTAACACTGATTTGCACTGGAGTGCATTTGAAAGTACATGCAATATTCACGTGCCAAGTGAATTCATTAAAGACCAGTGTGATTACAGTGAATGTCAAATGAATTAATAACAATGGGACCTTTAAGTGTTACCATTAATTTCACAGTGTGTTGCTGTTTTATGCTTATGGGCTCTGAAGCTAAATGACACTCTACAGTTGCCCTAGTAGATTAATTGTGCATTAATAATCTATGGGTGGGCCAGCAATCTGGTGGGCATTTACGTTTCATTGACACTTGGATACTAAAGATCATCTTAATTTCCAGTTTTCAGTCAGGAAAGTCATTTTAGCTTTGAAATAGCCTCACACCGTTTCTTCTGTATTTGATTAGAGTGCTTAAAGCAGCATTAAGTTTTGATATTCTAGGTCCATATGCAAAGTTAAGCTTGATTAAAGAATTAAACCCTTCTTTGGTTTTTTTTTTCTGTATGTAGCTCTCTGTCTGGGAAATACGCCAGGGATTTCTGCTTGCAGGTACACATCCTGGTCTGCTCAGGGCATTTATTTTGTAATCTTGAAGGTTCTTCTAATCCTAGAAATGTTCCAGCCTGGTTTGGCTCAGAAATATTTCTAGCACGTTAGACATACTCTCACATAATGGTGAGCAAATACTGCCGGTTTGTGATGATGTCACACAGAACATACACACATGCACACACATAGATACACATGCAGAATTTGGACAGCTTCTCCTGAGACTGCATATATGGGTGTAGGAAAGTAAAGCCAGATCGTTAATCAAAACCCTCTGTATTTGAGATATTTATGATCTGTACATTGTTGTGATTTCCATTGTATAAATCAAATATTTATCACATAACACTGGTAAATTGCAGGAGAAAACAGTCATATTTTGCACTTGCTGAAATCAAATACACATTCACAAATTCCCTATTCTTCAGCTGCTGATACTTTTTATGCTCCTATGTATTTACATTTGTGTTTGATTTAATAAATGAAGATAGTCACTTGTTCATGTTCGTTCCAGAAAAAAAAACAATAACAACAACAAAAGAAAAAACATTTCAATGTCCATGTTTTCCTCTATGTGTGTATATACATATAAAAAATAGCAAGAATTCAGATTTATACATGAGCTGTAGTTTTAAATCACACAAACACAAATATATACCTTTAATGAAGGAATAACAACAGTGACAAATAGGGAGAAAAAGGAGAAAAATGTGCGGCAGTTCCTTCACCCCTTCCTGTGCAAGTCAATCAATGAAATGGGAGATCCCAGGCCAGACAGGGGTAGTGGGCTGAAGCATAAATAGCCTGTGGCTGATGATCCTGAGCCCCATCTGAAGCAGCAGCCCAATACAGCTAGTCTGTAATAGGGTATAGGTAAAGATGTAGTTTTCTCTATAAGCCAGATCTCCTGCTCTCTTGCTAAGCGTAGAGGAACCTGTCCTTGCCTCTCTCTACATTAGCAGCAATGCTTGATCTGTCTTGTTATGAAAAGAAATATTTTAGGCAAGTTTTGTAGACTGTGGTAAACTGACTAGTTTTATTAGACAGAGTAATAAAATAACAGTGAGACTTAACAAAATACTGTACTGAAACCATTCTTATTAGAAATATAACAGCTATGAGGTTTGAAACAAGCCTAAAAGCTTTTCTTCAAAAAGACTATCATGTAACAGTGAAATGAAAAATAATGACATTTGGTAGTTGTCATTTCAGGTAATCTAGGCATTCAAAATTGACCCTGAGAGCCTCAGGTGGTGCTTTTATTTGCATGACTTGATAGTACTTCCTTGAATACCCATCTTTTTTAACATCTCTGACACTGCTCCAGAGCTCTCCATTCATAAGATAGTATCAGCAGTAATCCCGTAGAAGTAAAGTGGAAGCAATAAAAGCCTTTATTAGTCTCATTATTAAATATAGTATCTACTATGAGAGTGCGGTTGATGAATTTCAGATCTATTCATAGTGCCCCCAGCCTAATTTTGTTGTAGTTGACTGATGGATTTCACTTACACTTGGGAATGCTCCTTATTCTTGGTAGAGAAATCTGAAAGTCCAGTCTTCAGCCTATCTTTGTGGTATTTCATGCATCCGTTACATAGAAGCTGGTTTTCCCTTGGGACAGAGATGCAGGTTAATGTTTTGATGGAAAGGGGTTGAGGAAATGAATTTTTCATCAGTTCTATTATTTCATGCCACTTTTTTTACCATTTGAATACCTTCCACCTCCATCCTCCCTGTTTATTAGCAACAGCTATGTGCCCACACACTCCCTTCACCAGTAGGCTTTTTGGAAACTAAATATTGCTTTCTGCTTACTTAGACTATTAGAAGCATTGGCATTTCTCTCTTCCTCTGCAGCTGATAGCAGTGCAGCAGTTCAGCCTATCTTAGTTTAAGGCAAGTGGTGCAGAAGTACATTTCCCAGTTTTTTCTGTTTGTCTTACGTTACTTCTCTGGCAGGTCAGCTCCTTTGGCTCCCTGTCCTCTTTAAAAAAATAAGGACCTAACAAGTAAAATACCTGAAGTAATGGCCAAGCCTAGTATCTGGCTAAGAGGTTTGCTCTGACGTTAGCAATTTGTAGCGCAGCAGTATCATCTAGGTAGCTTGCAATGACCTCATTTGGAGCTCACCTGTTCATGGTGGTTTTCACTTTTGAAGATCAGCTACATTCACTGCATATAAGCACAAGCAATGTATTTATGTTGCATAACATAAATTTCCTGAGGATTGGTGAGGGGATGGTTTCCAGTTAAAAAATACTGAATTGGAAGTACATTTATATCCTGAACAGGGAGCTCAGAAGCACTGTGAAGTCACTAATTTTAGGCAAAGTTTTAGTTGTGAATGCTTTTTTGACAGAGGAAGGGCTATAGTGCTATGTAGTCTTTCAGAGTTCTGGCCATAAGACATTATTCCTTCTGCTTACAACATGCTACTAAAGAAAAACAAAAAAAAAAACAAAACAAAACAAACAGGAAAAAAAAAACCTCAGAAGGTTTTCTTTCCTGTTTTGGGGGGTTTTTTTCAATTTTTTTTTCCTAGTAAAATCTTCAATCGTTACTTACTGTTTGAAGTTTTCCCCTTAATGCTCCTCAACCGGGAATAGATAAGACTTTCATTGAGGTAAATGGTAAAAAAAGACAGAAATGGAAGCAAATCTTTGCCCAGGATATTGGAAAATGGTGATAATATCATCTGAAACATAACCACATTCAAAATTGATTTTTTCAAGATTTGAAAGAATTGGGAAAATCTTCTGTTAAACCTGCTAGCTTGAGCAGTAGGAGATTTTTCAGCACATTCAATTACTAGATCCTAGCAAAATGGATAAACTCAATACAATGTGCATATGTTTTAGTCTTAATTTAAAATAAAAACAGTCCTCAGTTATCAAGAGGAGGGAATGGATTAGTATAAAATCTTCTGCTGGAGAAAGCAAGGTGCATAGAAGAAGCTTGCAGTTTTATTTTTAAGTGACTGAGTGAACTGGAGAAAGAGGAACCCAAACATGAAAATCTTCCATTTCCTATAGTCACAAGAACAGACATGTGCAGCTCTGTTAGAATCTGGATACTCACCAGGGATCTTACTGGCTTAATGCATCAAGAAGAAATGTCTGTCAAGCTCCTACAAACTTTGCTACCCCCAAACAACTGCCATATGCCAGAATTAACAGCATAAAGACACTGTGAATCAAACCCAAACATTGTGAGATTTAAAGATCTTTGTAGATCTCAGAAAAAAAATCTTCCAATAGGTCTTTTCATTTCCTCCGTTGCCCAGGCATGTCACATTAGCAGCAGAGTGATCAGCAATGCAAATTCAACCCTTTAGACTTTTGGTTTGATGATACTCTGCCATTAGAGGAAGTTCAGGTCAGATTCTGATGGACCAGAACATTTTGTCCCATCCAGGAAGGCACTAAGCAGACTGACACGGAGCTCCGCACTCTCAGAGCGCAACCTCGCTACCAGTGTTTATTCCGTTATTAAAAAGTTCCCTGCCTGCTGAAAAGCATCATCATTAAAAAGGTACTTAAAGAAGCTGTTTTTCTCCCTTCCTCTTCACTAAACGTCTCAGTGACATAAGCCTAAAAATTCTTTGGGGTTGCTTTAAGCTGTAGAGTGGAAGAGTGCTTTACTTGCCCCTGAAACTGCCAGACTTCATTTCCCACAGACATCAGCTACACCCTCTTTGTGAGCCTGTGCGCCAGGAAATCCATGCAGAAGCACTGTGTCAAATGATTAAATAAATAAATAATGTGCAGTGGGCCTGGAGCCAAAAATACTCTCCCCTTGCACCAGTGTGAAAGGTAATAGGGAAGGAAGCTTGTGCTCTGATGCTACTGTTAGCAATGAAAAAGGCAAGGGCAGTAAGCTGGCATCTATTGTCATCTAATATTACATCACAGCAGCTCATGATGTGGTATTAAATATGTCTGAAATCTTATTTTTCTGAGCCTATTTACCGATGCTTCCCAACACAGATGGAACCCTTTCTTCCTGCATGTATTAGTTCATTTGTTATTTATGCATTTCTGATCTTTGTGACATTTTGTCCTTTGGCCTGCTACCAAGTCATTTTTTATACATGTTCTGAGAAAAGGTGGCCCTTGCCCTGCAGTGAGCCTCACAAATCCCTGACACACACATATGCATTTTTTATTGTTCTCACATGTTGCTTAACAGTCTGTATGATTCCCACTTTACAGCACAGCAGATGGGTTCCTGCATAGCGGTGAAGCAGATGAGAAGTTCAAATCAATTGTTTTATCAACAATCAGTTGTAGATAAAAATCATTTTAATGAAAGAAATTAATGGTGTTTGCAAACATGATGTTAATTAAAGAACATAGCTTGGGCTTTTTTTCCTCCGTTTTTTCCCCCTGCACACAATTTTTGTTACCCATGACATCTTTCATTATTGACTCATGCCCCAAAGAAAAGGCGATTAAAATCTGCTTTTGTTTGATGTAGCTTTTATTGAAGAAAGAAATAGATCTTTCTGAAGCTTCCTGGTGAGATGAAAGTCTAATTATCTCCACAAATGAAAGGAAAAGCTTTAATTAGGCCTGTGCTGAATCTGCGCACTGTGAATTTGTGCATTGTGATGGATGGAGCCCACATCTCCTCAGTGACTGCAGTTGAAATAATGAAGAAGGAGAAGAGGTAACCTGCTCCCATGATTCAGCTGGCAGAGCTGACTTGGAGGTACACCTGTGTTGTGAGAGCGTGCCCAGAGCAGCTGCCACAGGCCATGTTTCTGTGCAGTGCATTCGGCTGTTTTACAGCCTCCTCCTGAGCTTTGATCTCTTTTCAGACAGCAGGGGTCCTAACAAATCAAGCTTTTCATGTTTCACTCAGTTTCACTCTCTTTTGCTTCACCATTCATACTTGAACTCCAAAGGGGATGGATAAAATATTGTCCTTTTCTGAAGCAATTAATGATCTGCAGCAGACATGACTGAAGTGGGCATTTTGCCTTTTGTGAGGTGTTTTCAAGTTGACTGTGGGGTAGAGACTGCAAAAGAATCAGAAATGGTATTTATTTATTTTGCCATTTCATTAATTCCCTATTTATGCTTTTGACAACCTTCGTGCATAAGATTTCGTGTGCTATGCACTTCATTTTGCAGTGCTGTAATGTCTACCCTGTTAGGAAAGGTGACATTCTAGGATAGTGTTAGACTGCTAATGGCCTCCAGGGAGAAATCTGAATTATGACAAATAATGCACTATCCCAGATTTTATAACATTTCTAATCTATTTTACCACGTTGCATGCAGCTTACTCTGTCTTCATGTAGTCCACCTGATATCAGGAAGGTCAAACAACTACTTATTCACACCACTTGCAGCCAGCATATTCTTCTTTGTGAGTCATAAAGCACCTTTGACATCAAGGGCAGTCAAGGAGATTACCTCCACACCTTTCTGGACAGGATAGCAGTAAAATCAGCAAAGAAGTAATTGAAGACAAAGTTAAACCAGCATCAGCAATCTAATCTTTTATTCTTTCTGTCAGTATATTCTGTGTTGTTTAGAATAGATTGCTTTAATTGTACCAGTCTCTGGAATTGAGGAGCTTAGCAATCAACTGGAAACATGCTGTAATAGAAGGATATGGGATAAAAGGGAATGCATCCCCTGTTGATTTGTTTATTTAAGGAAAGGAGGCATATAGAAGAAAAAAAAAAAAAAACCCAAACCAGGGTGTTTGTCTTTGAAAAAAAACATCCTGAGAAGTCTTTTTGTAGGTACATATACAGCATCTATAAAGCCTGAAATTGGTGAAGGCAAATTATGCTAATTCTGAGTAATTCAACAAAGTGATAATACGGATTTTAATTTAGCTTTTGTGAAAGAAATCTGTGCATTACAATTTCCTTATAAACACAGTTTTATCCACTGAAATTCTAAAATTTTACATATTAACAAAGTACTCTCAGGCTGAAATCTTACAAACTATATTTTCTTTGTTTAGAGACTTTTAAAATAGCTGGCATGTTTCTTAATTTAAAATACCTTGATTTGTTCCTTCCACTCTCCTCCTGCCTGCTCCTTTTCACCGTTTCTTTGTGTAGATTTGTCTCCTTTGTTTATGCCTTTGTAAGTATCTCCCTAGTGTTAAGTACTGAGTTCACAGAGCTGAAGTCAAAAACCTGCTTTACACAATATTCTAATCCTTAGGCCATGAGTGCCAACATCTGAGTCTTGTGCCCTAGAATTACAGGGATGATGGTGAACCCTAAAGGTCCCAAAGCTCAATATGGAGAAAAAAGCCAGGGGGTATGCTGTAACACTAGCACACAGGTCTGAGCTAGAGGGCACAGCCAGGAGGGAAATGAGGAGGCAGTGGGATTCTTGTTAGACTGCTGTGCAGAGATAAGGAGCAGATAATAAATTAGGAACGAGCGCTGCAAGAACACATCTGAATCAGACCCTCCAATTAACTGTTCTCTTTCCTTCTTTCAAGTTTGATTTCCTTTTAACCTTTTATTTTATTCTTTTGATCTCAGCATCTTTTTCTTCTTGTTCAAGTGAAGAGCAGTGGTGCAATCACAGAAGATGATGAACAAAACCTGGAAATTTTCACATATTCTATCAGTCAGAACATGAGTCTAACCAAAATTTGAGACCTGGGACAATTTAAAATAAAAACTATTCTCTTCCTGACAGAGGTGCTTCTATTGCTACTTAGCTGTTGAGAGTCTCAGCAGAAGATGATATGGGAGGCTTTGTGTGTGTGCACAAATATGTGTATAGTGAAATGGAAGTTTATGAAAGAAAATAGGGAGCAGTAGTATTTAGCTGGAAAACAGAAAAACTGGCTATTGTCATTTAAAGAACCTTGTAACTTTCTCCTACATACCTCTTGCTTGGGGTAAGTACAAGTTGGTACATAGTGATGATATCTGAGAGCTTGGGGATGGGTAGAAAAATCCCCATGAAGGGCTCTGTGCATACGTATGAATGCGTGAAAATCCTGTAATGCATTTCAGCGTTAGAAACAGTAGTGTAGTTTATATATATTCCCTATGGAAAGCCTTAGCAGCTCAGTCCTCCTCCAAGGTAAGAGCCACCCCAGTCTTGTGAAGTACTTACTCCTGAGGAGGAAAAGTACTACTCCCTGAGGAGCTAAATTGCTGCCAATCTTGTCAGCATTAAGAGAACTATTTGTTTTGAGTCACCTCTTTCTACACTTCCAGAGGATTGTAGAAAGAAAAATACATTACAGAGGTGTTCTTCTATTAACCTGTCTTCTGCAAAGGCTTGAGTAGCTGTGGATTCCTATGATAAGGCATGCAGAACACGTGAGGTTTGGGCTTGTGTTGTTTGTTTTTTTTCTGAGAATGTTACTGACTGGCTGCTACATGCTAAGACAGACACATGGTACTCTGAAATGATACACTGTTGATGATTTTGGAATTTCCATATAGAAATAAACCCAGATATTCTCACTTCACTGTGAACACCTGCTAATTTTCAGTTCTGGAATATCTGAATGGGTATTTGTCCTTCCACCTGTATTTTACAGAATCAGAATAGTGGGAAGTGGGAAGGACCCTCCAAAATTCAGGCAGGATCACCTAGAGCACGTTGCCCAGGACCATGTCCAGCTGGCTTTTGAATAACTCCAAGGAATGCAACTCCACAGTCTCTCTGGGTACCCTGTGCCAGTAGTCAGTAACTCTCACAATAAGTGTTCCTTAGGTTCAGATGAAGCATCCTGTGTTTCAGTCTGTGCTCGTTACTTTGTCCTGTCACTGAGCACCACTGTAAAGAGCCTAGCCCCATCTTTGTAACCTCCCTTCAGATATTTCTATACTTTGGTGAGATCCCCACCCTGAGCCTTTTCTTCTCTCAGCTGAATTTTCTCAGCCCTTCCTCATATGAGAGATGTTCCAAACCCTTACATGTCTTTGTGCCTCTTTGTTGGACTTTATCCAGTATATTCATTTCCCTTGTGTACTGAGGAGCCCAGAACTGGACACAGTACTCCACATGTGGCGTCAGCAGTTCTACCTCACTGTCTGCTTATTCATTCTACACTTCAACAGCTTTTCTATGAAAATCTTACGGGACAAAGTGTCAAAAGCCTTATTGAAGTCGAGGTAGACAATATCCCCTGTTCATCTTCCAAGGCAGTCATTTTGACATAGGAAATTAGTTACCAAGTTGGTAATTTCCCCTTGGTAAAGCCATGCTGACTACTTCTGATGGTTTTCTTATCGTTCATGTGCCTGGAAATTGTTTCCAGGCTCCACCACCTCTTCATGGATTGAGGTGATGACAATTGCTAGGTCCTCCTTGCCCGTCTTGAAGATAGGAGTGACATTTACTTTCCTCCAGTCCTCAGGAACTTCTCCTAATCTCTGTGATCAAAGATAATTCAGAGTGGTTTCACAGTGACATCTGCCAGCTCCCTCAGCACTCATGGGTGCATCCCATCAGGGTCCCCATTCATTTTGCTTAAGTGTTGCCTGAGCTGATCTTCTTCCACCAAGGGTACATCTTGCTTGCTCCTCATTTTCCCACTGGTCTCTGGGGCCTAGGATTCCTGAAGGTTGCTTGTAAAGACTGAGACAAAGAATGCACTCCGTATCTCAGCCTCTCCTGTGGACTGTGTAACCTTGAGCAGCAGGGCCACATTTTCCTTAGGCTTCCTTTTGTCACCTATGTACTTAGAATATGGAACTCTGGGGACAAGTGAGCAGTCAACAGACAGTTTGTGGGTCAGGGTTAAAGGGATAACAGATATTGGGGACATTATTGTGGGGATCTGTTGCAGACTGCCTGATCAAGAAGAATCTGTGGATGAAGCACTCTACAGACAGATAGGAACAACCTCACGCTCGCAGGTCCTTGTTCTCATAGGGGACTTCAACCACCTGATATCTGTTGGGGGGACAGTAAGGCCCGGCACAACCAATCCAGAAGGTTCCAGAAGGATTGTATGGAAGACAACTTCCTTCTGCAAGTAATAGAGGAGCCGACAAGAAGAGGTGCCC
>JBCJKH010016898.1:0-15150 GCA_039877255.1 Loriculus beryllinus
GCACTCAATCCCACTGTCCATGTCAGCGACAAAGATGTTGAACAAGACCGGTCCCAACACCGATCCCTGAGGGACACTACCCATTACTCGTCTCCAGCTGGACATTGAGCCATTGACCACAACTCTTTGTGTGTTGCCATTCAGCCAGTTCTTTATCCACCAAGTAGTCCATCTATCAAAGTGATGTCTCTCCAATTTAGAGACAAATCTAACTAACATCACTCAGAAACACAAATTTTTGGATTTCCATGCATATCGGAGCATGGAATACGAGATAGAGCATCTGCAGGAAAATGGAGCTTGCAGGTAGCAGCTCTGTTTGAAGCTATCCCAGTGCTTTCAGACAGCTTCAGCATTAGCTCAGACTGCTTTGTCCATGGCTCATTCTTCATTGCTATGTCTTGACAGATTTATATTCCTAGGTGACACAGAAAACACTTTGTTTGCCGTTTAAACTAAGAATTAGCAAAATCAAGTAGTGCCAGTATACAGAATCGTGCATGCCTTCAAGGAGCTTTTCTAGATTTCAGCTTTAACATAAACAGATGTGGAGAAAAGCAGGTTCAGCTAATGCTCGGAGCTATCTGGAGGTTTGGAAACTTCAGTAAGCTAAAGATAGCCTATGACTATATGAGTACACTCTACTATATCATTCTGTTCTAAGTGTAATGAGAACATACAGAATACCGATTCATTCCTTAGATTATAAACACAAGAAACAAGGATTGCATAAGCAAACAATTCATTTACAGTAATCTTCAACATCTGCTCCTGTTAGCAGAGATCTAAATGCAGAATGCTGTGATAGCATTTCCATTTATCTTATTCTATTTCCTTTAAAATGTAGATTGGTTTGGAATTAGTGTTAAGCTGTAAGTACTTTCCAAATGGAATAATCAGTGGAGAGCACCAACAGTGTTAAAATTAGACTAGTCAAAAAAGCAGGTGCGCAAAATCAAGGATAGCAAATCAAATGACCTTGTGTTCCATCTCAACCTCTTTGTCTTTGACCTCCAGTCCTTGGGCCCAGCTGTGAGCCAGTCAACATATGACCTAAGAAAAAGCATCACTTTATTGCCAAATGTTGCTTTTCCAAATTACAATTAAATTATATTTGTCAAAATAAAGCATGCTATGCAGAGTTATTTATTTTTCTGACAGTGCAGTTATTGGTATTCTCAGGAATTTTTTCACTCATTTGCTGATTCACTTTTCTTCTCAAGAATGTCATGATGAACTAGCAATTTCCTCTCATGAGGAGATGAAAAGTAGAATTGCACCTTGGAAACAGAGTTTACAAAATCCTTTAAATGTCTTTGAACCACTCAGTAACCATCCACACTCTGCAAGAAAGGCCAGTGGTCAGTGGTATAGGTATGCACACCGTAGGTAAGAGATGAGAAACTCTGGAAGCAATTGAACAATGAATTTTCACAGCAGATCAGCACAAACATATTTAGCAGAGGGTTTTCTGTCACTGTGAGGTGTCAGAAGAAATTTGAGAACGTTCAAGACTTTTCATGCTCTGTGGTTTGCTTGTGCTCCTTTCTTTCCCTGAGTTTCTCTTTACTGAATTCTGACATGCTGCATGGCATGAAAAGTAACCTTTTATTATACTGCAAGGAATTATCTAAAAGGATTTGACCAAACAAAATTTTGCTGACCTTAGTCTTTTACTCTGGTAGTAAAAAGAAGTGATTCAGAATAGTGACACAAAAGAAGTAATGAATAAAATTTCCATTTAGGTAGCTAATACCCCATGGAGCAGTGTATCAGACTGTAATGTATAAAGGGGTCGTTGACCTATATCTTCAGCTATGCTCCTTAGGATGATAAACACTCCAGGAGATTCAAAACTACAAGGCATAATTAAACAAAATGCCTCACCACCAGCTGTTTTCTGAAGAGTCAGTACATATATGCCATCGAAAGTTCAGTATCAACTAAAAATCACAGCACAGTGGTACATAATGTATGAGTGCAATTTATTTTGCACTTTAAGAGTAAAGCTTAAAAACACCTGTGATAACAAGCAGCAAATGTTGGCTTTAGTATAACACCCACTAAAGTTCCCATCATTTCTTTCTCAGGATTCAGTAATACTTGTTTTGGATTCATTCCCAGCAATATCAGCTCTTGGGAAAGTCAATAAAATATCCAAAATACATTAAGTTTATAACTGCTTTTACATAACATTTTTTTATTATATAAAAGCAAATTAAACACTAAGACACCAGTCTTGTAAACACACATCTGCATAAATCTCAGTCATCAAAAAAATAAAAAGAAAGAGCTGCGTTATTTTTCTCTATAGGCATTGCATAAACCCATATCTTATAAAATAATAGGGTTTGGTTTTGCATCACTGATGTCAGTGGCAGCATGGACAGGCAAACACAAGGAAGGCTGTGAAGAGCATTCATACACATGTAGATGATGATATTCTATCAAAAACATTCTTAGAATGCTGCTAATTAAGCAAGAATAAAAAACATTAATTTGGAAAGTGAAAAGAAATAAATCTAATTCAAAAATATCAAATCTTGAGCTTTTAAAAATACATTGCCATTATTTGTCAGTGCTTTCTTTTGTAGATAAAAAGGTAGCACAAAAAGATGCTTATGATGAAGGCACACAGAAAGAGTAGCCATGTCTTTTGTCCATGCTAATATGAAAGAGAAGTAAAAATGAAAGACTTCAGGTTTTTTTTGTCTAGTGCAGAGTCTAGATCTTGCTCATTTTGGAAGCTGTGTTTCTATTTTTATTTTGTTTTCCTCATTTTGAAACTACTCATGATGCTGTTCCTCACATGCTTAAAGTATGCCTAGACTGTTCCCAAACTAGCATATAATGAAAGCAGGTTATTCCAATTGAAGAATAGTAGCTGCTTATACTGTGGTTTTTGGGCTTGCCTCTCTGACATCTATATTAAGGCATCTATTTTTACCCTTTCATGAGGCCTTCAACATAATCTGGTGTGTGACTGAGAATCACACAGGCACTGCCTTCTCCAGGGTAAATAAAAGCAAAGGGGCAATATCAGAAAAGTCATAGCAGAGGTAGGAGGCATGATTTATTCTGCCTCAGTGTGAGACTACAACAAAAAAATGTATTTTTTATAATGTGTCACAACTAGGTTTGTAACAACATAAACAAAATACACAGCAGCCATGCCAGCAGTGATCATAAATACATGTTTAGCAAAGCAGCTATAATAACTTGCACATCATCGTACAAGAGCAAATTCTTGTCACACTCTTGTAGGTGGAAAAAAATATGCTCTCTAAAATGCTTCACATGAAAATTCAATGCTTCCATTACCAGAGCGCAGTTCTTACAGGACAAATAAGACTGCAGTCTGAAAACTATTTTAATAAATCAAAACTAAATACACTGCTGTCTATATTCTCTTTAAAGGCTTATTTTGACTCTGGCTTGGGGTTTTGTAGAGCAGATGTGGCAGTAAGCTTGTGCACACATTTTCTCTTCTTTCTCTGCCTCTCTTTTTAAAGACATAAGACAGAAAAGAAGTAGCACTTGCTCACAGAAGTCTCCCATCCCAGAGGATCCTCAAAGCTCCTTTTGATCCCTACTTTTGCTAATAAATGTAATATGAAGAGTAACTAACTGGAAAGCCCATCCTTTCAAACAAGAAGTGGATGCAATATAAGCTGGGCTCTATTCCTACTTCTGCCCCACTGTTTTCTGGGACTAAAGCACAGAAGAATTTTCACTTCCTTAGCCTCCATTTTCTTGCTTGTCTTCTATTTATCCTATCATTTTAGACCAGAAGATCTGCAGCAGAGTGATTTTTGCAGGATAAAGATATCTTCAGGGAAGTCAAACTGATGGAATACCTGTTCCAAATATTTACCCTTTTACATTATGGCATAAGTCAAACAGTTGTGCTTTCAATCTCACCTTTTATTTCTGCATACCTACGTCTCTTGTGCTTAAGACCATCTACTTTTACTCCTCACCTGCCAGGAACTAGCAAATAAGAGCACTTATTTTAAATGCAGCCTCTTAATTTGGGCTGTTCAAAATTGTACACAACTCCACCCTAGAAAAACTTGATCCCAGAATGGCTGTTCTAATAGCCCATATGCTTCATTTGGTGGCATTTTGAGGTATCAGTAGCAGAGCCCAGTTGGATCTACCACTCCTGCCCTTAAGACTGAGACTAGATCCTCGAACTCAGTCCTGCTGGGGAGAATGAAGCTCTTGTTCACCATGCAAGTAGTTTATCCTTTCACCCTAGTATTTTTAATGAGTAATAGTTTGGCATGGAAAGGTGCTTAAGATCTTCACAGCTACATTTCTTTATTGTTCCAACATTACTTTCACATCTCACTTCTATTGAATACATATCTTACTTTAATAAAACTCTCCTTTAAGGAATTTTACTTTCCTAATGTGGCTGGAATCACGTAGGGAAATGCACTGCTTTTCTGTGTTTTCTTCTACCCTCAACACTTCAAATGTTAAACATTTATTCAACCTTGTATTTCTGATTGTTCACTCCATGTATTTAGTCCTTCTCTTTTCTCTTGGTATCCAGGGAGTCAGAGCTACCAGCTTCTGAAGTCAGTTCAGATGGTTATCTGCAATTTCTCTTTGTAGTGTTCTTCGAGGTCAAATCCATTACAGCATGTGCTCAGACTGACTTTCCACACTTAATTCTGCTGGGCTAACTGTGACACACTCAGCAGTTCACCTCAGAACCTGTTATCCATAGATACAACAGATGTTAAATTTGATATAGAAAAAGAACCTGTTTCCTGCCTCCTTTTCACCTTAAAAAGTCTTGTGAACAGAGTTATATTTTTGGTGAAAAAAATACAGACTATACTAGAGGCTAATTAGTACCACCACACCCAAAATGAAATACAAGAATGACATTCACATAACATACAGTACAGCCACAGTTGAGAAGTCTAATCACACTGGCCATCCCAAAGAGCTTGAAGATTGTGTTTTCTTACTGCTATATCATAACAACTGGGAAAAAAAAATGTATATCAGCAAATAAAGCTCCTTAAATATTTGCAGTTGATTTCTAACGGAAAGTACACAGCCAAGATAACATTATTTTCTTATGCGCCACAGTCTTATGTAAACTGGTGCATGTGAGCCTTTTTTTTTAAATACAGGAATAGATTTAAAATCCATCACAGACATACTAATGCTGAAACAGCCAGTCTGATACTTGCAATTTACATTCCAGTTGTAGACTGATACATCAGCATTTCACATCTGGAGATGGCAGGGGGGGTTTTCTCAGTTGTCAGAGGGTTTTCTTTTTCCTAATGTAATTAAGATGGAGATGATTATAGTCATTAAGACAAAGACTAATTTCAATTAGACCAATAAGCAAGGAGTGAATGAATGTCAATCCTTCAATTGAAGTTAATGTTCTGAATTTGGTTGGCATTTCCAGATTCCCCATCCTAGTGGTGATCAGGATGTTACGGAGACAGAGGGAGCCATTATAATCCGAAGTTGAAAATCACTCATTCTCAGTTAAATTATTCTAATATTCATCTGTTAAAAAACATATGTATATAATATAAAAAAAAGAAACGACAAAAAACAACAGAAGAGGAGGGGAGAGGGGACAGGTAGGGCACTAATAAGGCTCATACATTCCATACCAAGGGTACCTTGCCATTACTGTGACATCTATATTTTGGAAGCAGAGCTCACTACCTATGACTTTCAAAGACAGTCATGGGGCTGTCTATCCTATAGACATCCTGTCTCTTTCTGCTTCTCTAGCCAACGTTTTGGTCATCACCCACAAGTGGTACAAATTTTGACTCTCTGAGCATTCATCAGCTTCTTCTTCCACAACCTGGTAATCCTTTTAGTCTTAAAATGAAGGTTCACAACCATTAATCCAACAGACACTCTGCTAACTGTAAGGATGGATGAAAAAAGGGAGAATTAGAGCTTAAAGATAACCTTACTTTTACCTTTTTCATTCATTTCACGTTGCAAGGTTATTATTCTGAGCTGAGGTGGTCAGATGTGCATCAGCTAGGCATGAAAATTTTGCTTACTATCTCTGTAGCTACTTTGCCAAAAGCTAGTAGAAACACCCTAGAATGTTTCATGACAATAAAAAGGGTAAAAAAAAAAAAAAAAAAAAAGATATAAATATTAGAAAAGCAAAGAGAAAATTGTGGCCATATCATCTGAGAACCACAAAGTTCTTCTCTTATCTATCCAGAAAAGTGCCTTTGATTTTTAGTAAAAGGTGCTTTGTATCTCAGAGGTACAGTAAAGTATCTTGATTACTATCATGTAAAGTGGCATTTCCTAAGATAATGACTTTTCTGTGAATGACTGAGTCAATAAGCACATAAAATCCCTTTATTGTCTGTGTCTGTGTTACTGCTGCCCTTCAGCTGAAGTAATTATACCTTTTTTTCTTTTCAGAAAACTTACCCAGTGTTTTCTTTCTCTTTAGTATGACTGCTGTACTCATATTTAATTACTTTATGTTTGGCAGTCTGCTTCTAATCATATGCACTCCCATGCTATGAAATGAGCTGCAATAGACTGATTAATGCACTGGGTTAGAAACACTGTATCAGGTACAATTATCCAAACGAATTAAAAAAAAAAAAAATCACTTTATATGTGAAATTAGAAGATTATTGAGAAAAATATATATTTCACAGGTATATCACACTCAGGTTTCTAAATAAATGTTAGGGGAGGAAGCAAATATATTTCCTGATCCCCAGTAGGTGAAGTATTGGCTGACTCATTTTGCTGTCCCTTCCATTTATTCAGGTGTTAGCATGTCTAAAGGAGGAGATAAGAAGCTTGGAATTCCCACAGAATATACACCACAGGATTAAGATATAGAGAGCAGGACCTTGAAGACTGGTATCTGTTTCCTGGCTTTGCCGTACACTGCTTGGCCCTAAAAAATCATTGGGTCTTTAGGCCTCAGTTTCCCACACTCATAAATGATGGTAGTATTACTAACTTACTCCCACTCTTACTTTCTGCACTTAAAATTTACACTTTTCTCAGCACTGTGTTTGCAAACAGCATAGTAGCCACAATTCCAGACTCTAAAAATAGATTTTAAAAAGAATTTATTTTAGGTCATAAAAGAAAATCCCAACTGAGCAAAGTACTGATACATATAGAACTGAAGTCAGTGGGGTCACTTAATGTTACGGATATTCATAAAGACTTTACTGATTCAGGGCCTAAACCTCTCAGGAACACATGGATTCATTGCTTGAGGTAGTGGTTATTTTGCTCTTCCTTTCGGTGCATGCTTATTTATAAAGGTTTTCCTTCCTGACCAGACCTTATGGCCTTCTCTGTGCTGATTTTCTGCTCGGTAATCCCACCTGTTTATAAAGATTTCTAAACATGTAATTAAAAACTTTACATCTGTCAATGGATTGTAATGGGAGGAACACAAATCTTTTTGCTGAGAGCTTAATGGCCTGAAGCACAGCTGTGATGTTTGGGAGAATCTATTTGAGTGCCATTTATGAATCCCAGTGTGAATGTGGGGAGTGATTGCCTTCTTCATGGTTTTTTGCTTCCACACTCAGATAAGAGCAGTCAGAAAGAGGACAAGAAAAGTTTTCAGGTAGCATAGAATGAATAGGAGCAGAAGGAGCAGAAGCTCTTTAAAGGGAACATCCCTGGATGAGGGAACAGCTCAAGCAAGCCAGGTTTTCAGCTCAGCTCTTCGAGCCATTGAGGAGCATATCATCTGCTGCAATGTTCTGGCAGTTTGGCAGACCTAGTTAGACACTCATTGACAAAGGGTTGTGGTGTTCAGGTAAAACAGGAGTATCTCCCTGGATGTATTAAAACAGGAAGAGGAAAGACCAGAAGCAGAAACAAGAAATATACTGCATTAGATGGAGGAAGGACACTTCTCAGTTGAGAATGGTCAGAAACAGATGGGACGAATCCAGCACTGCACATACACGTTATCTGCTTTGTTGTTTCAGACAAATGCGCATTGTTTTTTGTGCAAGGCACAGCATGTTTACGTCTCTCAACCTGACACAGCCTGCATGTTTCTCCTAACTACCATGTTTGCCCCAACATGTGATCTGAAAACTCAAAACCCTCACAGGCCAGAGCCCTGGGGGGCTGAGTCTGATCTGCACTGGCTTGGAGGCCAAGGATGATGGGCTACAAGATGCTATGTCTGTGAACAAGGAAAAGGTTGGCAACAGGAGATGGGAGCATAAAGAAGGAGGAGAGTGCTTTGATCTCTTGATACAGTTCAGAGTACCTGGAACAGCCATGCTTGGAACCCAAGCACAGGGGACCCTAGGATGCCCAGCAGGCAGCCAGGAAGCTCCCAGAATTGCATGTCACAGGCTCCTTCTCCTCACAGGCTCCTTCTCCCTCTTTTGTGAATGCCCAGCATTTTCTTGTGAGACAAGAACATTAACACTTTTGGAATATCCATGCTGAGGAAAATGGAAATAAACACTGAGGTACCTGCTGTTCTGGCTTCCATCTAGTCAGAGCTGAGAAATATCCATATGGGTGCTGTGAGAATTGCCAGTGCCCATGTTGTGCAAATTCCACAGGTAAGTGAAGAACTTGAGTTTCCATTAGTCTCAAGCTGGCACCTTTTACAAGCATAAAAATCCTACTTGAAAAAAATGTTCGTTCATCTGCTTTCAGAGAGTGCCAGACTGGCACACTGCAGAGATGAAAAATACTGCATGCCTTTCCAAATGCAAGTTCTGCCATCTGGGAGCAGAGCAATGGCTTTCAGCTTAGCAGGCCAGCACGTTCATAAAGCAGCCCAGGAGTATGACAAGGCATTTCTACCTTCAGGAGCAACAGAACTTTGCTGGTCAGCTTTGAATGATCTTCTGTTGCTTTGTAACACACCTGTCAAGAGGTTTAATTTATGTTATGTTTTCTAAGCATGTTTGTGTTGACTTTTCTGATAACCTTTACCTACCCACTCATGCATGAAAACTCACCAAACAGATGCTAAACTTTTTCCTAATAGCCATTCTGCTCCATTTCCTATATCCATTCCTGTCCATTGATGTTTGTTGCATATTTAGAAAAATCTTTACAGCTGCACAGCAGATTTTGATAAATCCCCAGTGCCAGCATGAAACCAAAGTAAAAAAAGACCTAATGTGGGGGTTGTCTGTGGGCTGAGACGCATGGTAACAGTGACTTAACAAGTTACTGCGCATCAGAGTCATTTCTGTGCGTGCATTTCACATGAGCATATATAAAATGATGAGAATGAAATTTGCGCAGGGATATTAAGAACTGCTCAATAGACACGCACAGCTTGTTAAGGTGCCAAAGCATGATTTTGTGTCTTGCTGCAAAACCTGTGCTAAGTTAACATCCAGAGGTTTTCCATTACCCATCTGTTTATATGGACTAGGGTGACATTGTCAGGTAACAAACATCAGTCAGTATCTCTTAAGAGTCATATTACAGCTGCATGTAAGGACTCCATCACCTGCAATGATGACTTTGTCATGTTAGACATACAGAAGTGCCCATGGTGGCAGAAGGGCTTAAGGGCTGACAATTCCAACAAAAGAGGCAGATGTAGTGGGTATTATTGCCTTACTTAATTTCAATGATTTAAAAACAGCTTGAAGCCCAAGCTAGTTACTTGGGTACCCTTCAGGGTAAGATTAAAAACCATGTACATTGAGTGGCCATTTTCCCAGCTGTCTGAGACACTTCTTTTATCTGAGATGAGTGCGTCCCCTCCTCCATAAATATAGGTAGAGCCCAGATTATTAGCTTAACACTAAGTCCTTGCAGGACTGAGAGTTATGTAAAATACCTCTCCCAACAAGAACATGAATCATAGAATCATGGAATCATAGAATCAACTAGATTGAAAGAGACATGAAACAGAGACATTACACCTATGCAGCTGACAAAGAGCTGGTGCACAGGGATATCACTGTAAATTGCCCAGGAGCTCTGTGGTAGCCCCAAACCTGAGCCTAGATCCTTTCAGTAACAAAACTACAAGCCCTTCTTCTTGTCCTTACAGTGCTGGAAAGAGCAGCTCCACAGAGCTGCAGGAACCAAGGCACCTTCTCACCATGGTACTTCATTTGCTGCTCAGTCCCAAAGTGGAATCAGGAGGGTCCCCACTGTGTCTACAGTTCTCTGCAAAGGATTTCCTACTTCACACACTGAACATATGCTTGGTTCCCCTAGAAGCAGAATAATTCATTATGTTTAGTAAACCGGGAGCTCAGATGAATCACACTAACCACTATTAACAGTGGAAGAACTGAAAAGGAAGGATAATGAGTGACTGCAACATTACCCACAATTAATTATCATGATGGTCAGTTACAAACAATTTATAGCCATTTTTTTGTTTTAATGCCACTGTTGATACTCACCTTCTGGCTAGCTGTGCTGGAATCTGCCTGCGCAGTGTGTTGTCTCATTCATTGCTTTGTGGGCTCATATTCAGAGAGCCATTTGGCCTGCAAACTTGCTGGATTATCTGTAAACACACTGAAAGGAGACAGTTATTGCATGAAACCCACAGAGTGCACCTGAATGCTAATGAGTTAAATGTCATGACAGAAACACAAGACTGATGCTCCATGCTGCCCTTTAGAAAGAAAACAATTTACTTCTGTAACATTTCAAACAGAAAATTACAGTGTAACTTCTTGTATCAATACATAATTTATTTTGTAATAAATAACTAAATGCATATTTATTGCACCTCTATTTTAATCCACTGTTGTGCTTTTCACAGGTTCTCCCTAGAGGGTACTGCCCTAGAGGTACTGTTCTGATTGTTTATAATATTTGCTGTCTGAGGCTGCTGTACACTTGAAGCTCTGTAACAATGAAGGTGTTTAGACCAAGAAATAGCTTTCATTCCCCTCCAAATGCCCCCAAGTTATTTATTTTGCTATTTTTGTTTTATTTTACCTTAGACTGAAAGAAGTTTCTAGTACCAATAAAGAACAAACTGAAGACAGAATGAACTGTAAAGCATACAGATTTATTTTATTTTAATCTGCACAGTAACTGTGATGGAAATCAACAATGGCAGTAAAGTCAGGGCTAAGGCTGTGGTCAAACTTTGATACTTCCACCTTAGTTAGGAACTACAGCACCATAGAGGGTACAAGATACATGTCAGTATAAACAGAGATGTGGATTACAGTATACAGCAATGCAGCATATTTGCAAGCTGTTTTCTGCAATGCAGATCCGAAAAGAATAAAAAGAAACTTTCGTTTTCTTCTATGGTTTGAAGCTTATTCACTTTGGCAGTGATTGAGAGTTATCATAAGATGGCTGTTTGACCATCCGTGTAAAATGAGATGGACTTACTTTATTTACATGGTGGGCCTATCCTTCTTCATAACTGACAAGTGCCTGCAGCACAGAATAACTTCTTGCAGATAATACAAACTGAAAGTGATGGGTAAATTTCTAAGTTCTATTTTTTAGTTTTTAAAATACTATAAAAGAAAAAAAAAGCTACATTCGTGTATAGCCTCAGAGAACTTTAGTTACGCATCACCAGCAAATGCCATGGATGTCTTACTGTGCCTAGGAGAGTATCCTGTCCCACCAGGTAGCACACAAACTGGGGAAGGCAGAGCAGTGGAAAGGGACTACCTAACCTCCCAACCAGCTTTGTGCTTAAGCCACGGAGCCATTCTTCAAACACAGAAATAAATAAATTCTTACCATAAATTATGCAGTTGAATTTCTAGAATTGGTAGTGTTGAAAAAAACACCTTCAGAATTAGGTGTTACCAAAAAGAGTATCCTATTTAAATTTAAATTATATGCCACTTGTGCCTCATCCCTGCACGACAGCTGTCTCCTAAATGCAGACTTCAGAAGGACACATCTAAGTCAGACCTCATGGAGGCCCCTCAATCGAGGGACATGAACAGGTTTTTTTGTCTGCTCTTCAAACATCTTACACTCTGTCAAGCTCACCGTTTGTCCTCCAGGACCACACCAAGCCACGGATCTTATGCAGAGTGCAGATTTGCTAGGTAAATAAAGGGTCTAGATCCCACTCCATCTTCTCATTTTATAGAGGACAAGACAAGGCGTCCAGTGAGACCCCTTGCAGCAGAGGCAGTGACCCCAAAGTGCAGCCCAGGCAGAGCCATAGCAGGGTGCACAGCAGCCCCACAGCAACATTATTTCACTTCCTGCAGCCGCTATGGCTTGCCTCACTCTGTTGTTGCTCTCAAAGCACTTGTAGGCAGAGGAGGCTCATGTCCACTGGCCACATGCTGGCTGCTTCAAAAGTGTTAGAGCCTCCGGGGCAGGACACTGTGCTTTTGTTATCCAGATGCAGCTGTGCTGCTTCCCCTTCCCTCCCTGCAGAAAAAAAAAAAAAAAAAAGAAACAAAGAAGGAGAGAAAGAGGAGAGGAAAAGAATCGGGAAGCATTTTTCCTAAGTCATGTCAAAGTATCTTTCATATGACTAATTCATGGTACCCCAACCCATCCTATGTTTCTGTGCTCTCTAGAGCACTTTTTTTTTGAAAGGCAAAAAGAAGGGGAAAAAATCTCTAATAAATATTTCTGAGGTGCAGAGAAAACACATACTCTAAACACATAGACAGCACATACTCTTTCTGCTGCATTCAGATTTCAGGGGTGAAAGCATTTCCACCAAACAGTTTTGCTCCCACTGCTGTGAGGGGGAAATTGTTAAAGGAAATAAAACTGCATCCGTGCTCCTGCAGTAAAGCTGAGAGGATTCTGACCTCCTCCCCATGAGCAGTGCACACTTACAAGCCCTTTACAGTGCAAACCTCTTGTACACACTGACGGATTTTAAGAGTGAATGTTATTGAACCACCAGGCTGATAACTCAAAGCAGTGATAGCCCATTGTGTAAATACCTGCATGGGGACTGTTCCAGGTCCTCCTTCAGCAGTCTCAGGATGCAAACTGTGCTTCAACACCCAGCGTGAGATGATCATTTCTGACTCTTCTGTTTAAAGAATTCCCCAAAGGTGGCCCTGGGCCATCTATTTTCCTGAACAATGTCAGTAATATGCACATTATGCTTGCAAAGAAAGGAGCTGTTACTGAATCACGGAAGCAAAAAAGCCATCTAACGCATTCAGACCAAAAGAGACAAAGCTATTTTTACCAGGCAGAAATAAATCTCAAATGCAGCAGCTTTCTATATCTACTGAAAATGTAGACATGTCTTTGATATGTAATAGCTGGGCAGATGGAGAAGTCTCCTGAGTGGTTTTTACTGCTTCTCTGGAAAATGGGGCATGACTTTTCCCTCAGCTGGGTTTGCTCATGGGCAGCCTTTGCCTCTCCTTTGTCTCTCCTGCTTCTTGCACGCTGTAGTGGCTGGCAGCACTCTCAGGAGTCACACATCCTGCCACTCCACTGCATTACCTAAACAAATCCTGGTACAGATGCCCTGCAAGGAGCTGAGAACCTGAACACTCCTGTTTGCCTCAGTCAACCCCCAGAAGCAAACATGCTAGTTAGGCTTTGGGGCTAATGTAAGTTGCTCAGGATTGTGTCCCTAGACACCTCCTGCTAAACTCCTGTGTACTACCCTAAAAGGGTAGCCTGATTAATTGACTCGATCGAATCTCTTCCGGGGTACAGGGTGTTGATGCTTCAGGTAATAAAAACAGAAGCAAAGCTACCACTTACAGGAAATGGCAATAACAGGAGCAGGCAGGGTGCTTTGTGTTATGTGTCACAGCTCATAATGGAGTGCAGTGGTTGACATCTTTATTAGCTTCTAACTTGGTATATGGTCCTGTGTGTACTCACATGTGTCTACATCTGCCTGTGTAGCAGGGAAAGGAGAGAGAAGGCAGATGCACAGAAGGTAACTTTAACATCTTAATATAACAGATGGTATTTTTTTATACTATAGATAAAAAACTATTGTAAAATAGATATGGAGATTTTTTAAAATATTTTACTATATATGGACAACAGTGTGTAAAGGGCCTTAAAAAGAATTATATTTTATTGCTATTTTACTGAAATTCTTTTAAAAATTACACATTTGTAAGCATTTGGCTTTAAAAAAGTTTTTACAGATTCTGATGATATAATAAGGTCAAACTGCAATCTTGCAGAGCAGTACAGTCTAAATGAACTAATGGAAACTAATTTCAACCATTTCCTGTAGAGCATAACTGTTAGAATATATCACCTCCAAATGCAAAAGAAAATGATAAGCAAAGACTTTATTCATCCAAGACCCACCACAGAGCTAAAGAAAAGTGTACATGCTGCTTTTTAAAAATGTCAGAAATCTATTTCACAGTGTTAATGATCTCCCAATGCCCACCTCAAATTTAGTCAGTGAGATACTAACATCTTCTCAAAAAAATAACCTGTCTGATACTTATCGGACCCATGTGTTGTTCAGTTGGGTGAATCAAGTCTAAATGAGAAAATCTTGAAAATCTAAAAAAATGTGACTACTCGAAGATAACCATACACAGAACTGTTCAATAGGGTCAAAGAAAAACTGAATATTCATTCCAGGGATTTTTTAGCTGTGTCATCTGATCTGCTGCCATTTTAGCCAGTTATCCTGCAAAAAATCTTCTACAGATATATCTCCTCCCATTCTGAATTATCTTGCTAAGGACCTTGGTCCCAACCTTCAGATTCCATAAGAGCAAATTCTCTACTTTTCAAAGGTTTTTACTGCTCTTTTGTTAATCTGTTTCTGCAAGTGAAATTCTGCAAGCTAAACTAAAACCACACCTGCTTCAATAGACACTGTGCAAGCATCTTCTTAGAGCTCTGTAAATTCATTTCCATATTGACCTAATTAACATTCCTTTTATTTAACATCTAAGTGCCTATAAACCAAGATTAAGTTAGCTAAATACCATGAAGCATCCATGGTATTTCAAACAAGACCAGCAAACTCATTTAACCACTGACCTCAAGCAGGCACAAGCCTCAGATTTTGGAATCGAAAGACTTAAAATAATTACGCTCTTTTATGCTTTTTTAAGGAATTTATGCTTTTTAAAGAATATGAACTTACTTTCACAGAAAGCATTTCAATTAGATAAGACAGCCTTACAAAACCAAAGGTTTCTGATAAAATAGTATGCTTATTCATACTCTTCCCAGAAA
>JBCJKH010016903.1:0-21581 GCA_039877255.1 Loriculus beryllinus
GGAAGCCTGGCTAAGAATTAATTCCTGAATTAGATGGCTCTCTCTCATATGATTGCATGGCAATCAACTCCTCTGCTCACGGCCAGTGATGACACCAGTATCAGTCCTTGCCAATAAAACCTCTTCTTCCCTTTCTGCACACTGGCCTGTAGCTTCTGGCTGGAACTCTGCACTGCAGAACAGATACTAAAAATCATTTTGTTGGAAACTGGGTGGCTCAGGAAAATGTCAATGAGTGGCTGCCTTTGCTTTTCAAGCACTAGCAAGACTCCAGCTGGTCCCTTCATCTCCTGGTTAAAGGCAACTGAAAACAGCTACCATCTGCTTGCAAAATGTTTCTCTCTGAAGACTTGATATTACCAGTCAGTCATAAACGCCTATGTCCGTACAGACTATGTATTTCATTTTCAGCAGGCAGTTTAAGCAATCTAAGGGACACAAAGATACCTAAGTTACAGATTTAGTCTATGGATAAGATGTGATTTTGCCTTGTCATTACCTGTATGAAAAGATCATAGTGCAAGTTATACGACATAATGCTAACAGCCCTCCAGCTCCTGCATAAGTAGGCAGGAAGAGACAACTGTTGTCTAGGCAGAAGACTGCATGTACCACCAAGCTGAATTTGTTTTTGGCCATCTAGGCACACAGAGAATAATACTTTGAATGTACCAAGGACTTGTCCTATCTTTCTAACAGAGCAAGGAAACTGAGTCATGGAGCCCCCGTCTATGCCTTGCCAAGAACAACGCATCAGAGGAGATCCCAGGCTCTTCTTACCTGCTCTTGAGATAGTATCTCAACCATAGTATCTCAAGATGTCATTTGCTATTTAGAAATTTATATTCCCAGCACTTTACACTTCCATTTACAGCAACTTCTTAAACAAAAAAAAACCCCTGATTTTTGCTGTTATTGGCTCAGTTCCATTCCCATTTCCAGAAAAAAGTATGAAGTGAATATCACAGGGTAGATGTTCTGCTCCAACTTGTACTCAAAAATAAGCTTTTTTTTTCGCAGTTAAAGCAGACAGCTGAATGGAACAGTCAGAACTGGGGCTGAAACTGCATTAGCTGTTCTTGTAGGACAGTGCTCATAGTTGTCCCTGAAAGCAGTAGACAGGATGTGATCCCAAGTAAGTATTGGTTGGAACTCACATTTCTGCTAATTACAGATAGGCATTTTAGTAGACTAGAATCATAGAACTGTTAAGGTTGGAAAAGATATTTAACACCATCAAGTCTGACCATTAACCCTGCACTGACAACTCCACCACTAAACCATGTCCCTAAGCACCAAATATTCAGAATCTTTTTTGTGAAGACATTTTTTCCTAATATCCAATCAAACCTCCCCTGGTGCAACTTGAGGCCATTTCCTCTTATCCTACCTCTTGTTACCTGGGAGAAGAGACTGACCCCCAGCTCTTTATAACCTCCTTTCAAATAGTTGGAGAGAGAGAGAAGGTCTCCCTCCTCTGAGCATCATTTTCTCCAGACTAACCAATCCTAGGTCCCTCAGCCGTTCCTCATCACACTCGTGCTCCAGGCCCTTCACCAGCACCGCTGCCCTTCTCTGGACCCACTCCAGCACCTCAGTGTCTGTCTTGTAGTGAGGGGCCCAGAACTGAACACAGGATTCGAGATGCAGCCTCGACAGTGCCCAATAGAGGGGATGATCACTGCCCTGACCCTGCTGGCCACACTACTGCTGATACAGGCCAGGATGCTGTTGGCCTTCTTGGCTGCCTAGGCACAAGCTGGCTCATATTCAGCTGGCTGTTGATCAACACCCCCAGGTCCTTTCCCACGAGGCAGCTTTCCAGGCACTTTTCCCCAAGCCTGTAGCATTAAACGGGGTTGTTATGAATGAGTACCTTCTTTGCTTTAGGTCAATTGGATATTTACATCTTGCTTCGAGCATGCAAAATCCCTTTTGCTGCCCTAACTCGACTGCACTGTCCTGACAAAACCATACCCTGACTGCTATTATGTAGTCCCAGTGGGGAAGCTGGATTTTGCCTATGTGCATGGTACTGTCAATTAAGGAATGAACTAGCAATAATTTGGAAATTATGGTATCTCCTCCTTCCACTACAGAACTTGGCATCAAAACTGGTCTGGCTTAGCAAGATTTTTCCATTTAAAAGTTCACTATTAATCCTACCTTTCTTAAAAGAAAAAAAAAAAAAGAATAAATTGAGAGATGCTTATCATACCATTTTATCCATAATCAGTAAGAAGGTGCATTTTCTTTTCCCTGGACATAAAGATATTTGTAGCTAAGCGACTTCCAGGTTTTATTACACAAAAAAGCCTGCAAAGTATGATGGACATTTGAACCAGGGTTAATGCCTTGCACAATTCCATCAGTGTGAGTGACAGGAAGCTTGGGAGGTCAATGGCCTCAAACAAATGCAAGCCCCTCATGTCTTCTCCTTGGTATGGCTGCTTGTTTCAAAAGCTTATCTAAGAAACAAACACTTCTGCAGTGGCAGAAATTAATGGGATTAAAAATAAAATCAAATTAATTTTGTGTTCAAAGCTCCTTGACCAGCAGTCTGAGAGAGTCATTGGAAATTCACAAACTTCCTCCTACTCTTCCCCATAAATATGCCTCAACACTTGACAGATCGCATTAGTAAATGGTGGATTTGTGACCTTGAGTATCTCAGCTTTAAATCAGTGCCTAGCAGTACTACCAAGCTTGGGTTATATAATCAGATAACAATAGATAGCAAATTCTATTTACTATCAGACAACTAAGTGCAAAAGGTATGAAGAGTTACATCTGGTCTACTCTGATTCCTCGAACAGGTTTATAGGACTGGCTAAATGTATGGCATTTATAGCAACTGTACTATAGCAAACCTATGGAGACCTATTAAAAAGCAATGAAATATACTGTAGCAAAATATTTGGCTTTGTTTCTTTTTGCCTCGCTTGCATCTCTGCTAGCACAAAACCAAAATTGTGCTGCTGTCTGGATGGAAGCACAATCTAAATTGAAAGATTGTTTTCTGATCAAAACTGCAGGGCTGTGTTTGGAATATTTAAATTGTGGGGATTACATTTCTTCACAGCAGCATCTCATGACTACTAACTAACTTACTGCTTTTTCCAATTGCTGAAGCTTCTCATGAGATCGTCTCTCACTTGGAAACCCAACTTAAAACAGAAAGGTACTATTTTGCTGCTAAAAATGGAAATAGAGAAGTAGCAAAGACCTGGTACAATCGCCAGGCACAATATGCATGAGCAGACTGAAATGTATGAATTTATTTGAATGAAACAGGAAGGGACCTGTGGAAGCATTGTCATTCCAGGTTCTGCAATCTTGCTGAACGTTTCAAAACCAACTTGGCAATTTCTTCTATTGTACTCACCTGAAGACATGCTGCCTTTCTGACAATTCAGTGGAAGGAGGAGGATAGCATTTACAATACCACTGTCTGCGTGCAATTCTGGCATCCAAGAGACAGAGAAAAAATGGAATGACCTAAAAGAAACCATTTTCTCCACTGAAGCAACTTAATAAAAGAAGAGACTAGTAATAAGCTGCCTCTAGCCATTTTTGTCTCTATTTCTGTATTTAGATTTTTTTCCTACAGCCTGCCTATAAACCCTTCCAGAATATCTGGACTCCCTTTTTATTTGGCAACAGATAAGGCGGAGAGGCCCTTACACCTAATATAGCTTACAGATAAGAGGTGATAATGCATCTAAATGAAAGTGCTGCAGCTGAAGTTTGCTTAGCTGCCCTGACTCCCTCCAAAGCTCCTAACAGTCGCATGGTGTGGGACACCAGAAGCAGATGGTAAGGGACACCCACTGCTGCAAAGCAGGCACGACAGGGCGGGTGGCAGGAGCAGGAGCTGACTGGCCTGCTCTAGGAAGACCCCAGAGCTGGCCAGCAGGAGCTGCTCTGGTCACCTCCTCTCCCACCAGTGTCTGACACGCGATGCCTGCCTCTGTGGAGCATACGAAAGACCCTGATACATGTTTTGATTATCTGCTGTCTGGTACTTGCCTTGAATCTTTGATGCTAACACTTGAAAAATAGCTGCAAGTCTGCTAAAAAAAGTAATGTTTTGACAGTGCTGAAATTCAAACCATACGCTATTAACTTTTACTACTACTTTGTAAATAAGAAAAAAGCTCTGAGAATGACAAAGTTGATCACATATTGCAGCACCAGCTCTTCTCTTGGATGCTTTTTGAAAACTCAGAGTTTTGATATCCAAAAATAGTGAACGTCTCAGGAATTAACATAATAGCTGTTTCCTGCAATGACCTATTTTCACCAGAAGCTTAAAAGCCCCAAGCAACCAAACCACCCCCCCCCCCCCCCAGCTGAAAAACACCTGCATGAGCCTGGTGAAAATCAGGAGAAAGTAACTTTGCACTCAGTGAAAGGGATGCCCCTTGGTCCAGTGCACACGGGGTCACTCAGTTGTCATTGCACAGCTCCTTTTGCCAGCCTTGAGCACAAAACACAGCAGCACCTCTTTGCCACTGAGGCAGCTGCCACCGCCAGCTGGGCTGTCCCAGCAGCAGGTGTGAATCAGTACTGTAAGGGGTGATGCATGACAGCTTTTCTGCTTTCTCCCTTGTGTCTTTAAAGGCCGCTGATGATGCCAGTAGCAAGCTGCCTTTCACACCTTGAACATATTTTTCTCAAGCTGCTCTAATAGTCAGGTGAATTGGTGGAAGCCTCTTTCCCTTCTTTTGCTGCTGCTTAACTCACTTTTCTCGCCCGTCTCCTTTCATCTTGACTCTTTTTTCCTTCAGCTTTCTGCTCCTATGTCACTTCTCTTTACCTTGTTGAGCCCTCTTAATAAGGAAACAATTTAAATAGTTGTAAATTTGAAAGATAGTCCAGAACATTATATCTCCTTGTCAGATGCATTACTAATTTAAAGCTGTGGATTAATTAGTAAGCAATTAATAAGTTAGCAATTACTACTCTGCTTTATTAAATTTTAATTCCTACTAGTTGTAAAAAAACCCCACTGTTTTTCTAACTCAGGTTGTGTTCTCACAGTAAACTGTATTTTCAGGTATAGTTTTAGTCTATGTGCAGAAATCCCAAATCTCTCTTTGTCCAAAAGAATCCAGCTTAGAATGCAGCTTACGTTTCTTTTGCAAATATGCACTGCACTCTCATATTTTAAGACAAAAAGAACCGTTCTTTATGGACAAAAGCACAGTCAATATCTTTGAGGTACTTTAATGAGATCTAGTCCCAGCTGAATAAATTAAAATTCAAGAGATAAAATTAAATTAAGACTCATGACACCAGGCTCAGTTGTGTGGTTGACATGCCTGAAGAAAGGAATGCCACACAGGGACCTGGACAAGCTCAAGAAGTGGGCCCATGTGAACCTCATGAAGTTCAACAAGGCCAAGTGCAAGGTCCTGCACCTGGGTCGGAGCAGTCCCAAACATAACTACAGACTGGGGGATGAAGTGATTGAGACTAGCCCTGAGGAGAAGGATTTGGGGGTACTGGTGGATGAAAAGCTGAAAATGGCCCAGCAGCGTGCATTCACAGTCCAGAAGGCCAACTGTACCTAAATTGTATCTAAAGAAGTGTGGCCAGCAGGTTGAGAAACGTGATTCTGCCGCTCTACTCTGCTCTTGTGAGATCCCACCAGGAGTACTACATCCGTCTCTGAAGCCTTCAATACAGGAAAGACATGAACCGGTTGGAGAAGGTCCAGAGGAGGGCCACCCCCCTTGCAGGTGGGAGTCACCGCATGTCCCATGAGGCCCCAGGTTCAGATACTCTGCAGGATCTGCCTACCCCATGGTACCATCTCAACCAACACATCCTAAAGAAAGTTTCACAGGTAGGATCTGGATAATGGGCAGTTAGAGCCCAGACAGTGACATCTTTGTTTTGTCTGACTTGTATTCCATTTAGAGAGGTTTTGAGTGATTCCTGAGGTCTTAGGGGGTCTTAGCCATGGGGACAACTGACAGGGAGAAGGTCACTGCTCTTGTGCACAAGAACATGGTTTGAAATGGCCTCTCACATGGCATGGTTTGCTTCTTTTTCTTTGATTTCTTTTTTTTTTTTTTTTCTTTTGCCTGCTCCAGGTAGATGACTAGAGCCAGAGGAGTGATCACACTGTGCAGATACTACAGAAACCACAGAATAAGTAATACTTAACACCTACACACAGCTTTTATCTGCAATGCACATTGCAAAGCCTGACCTTTTGCTTTGCAGTGAGCCGCCCGTAGGCAAACCCCCACAAAACTGAAGAGAAGTTAATGCAAGAAAGCAACTATCAACAAAATGTAGACGATCACTGTGCATTAGCTATTCCCAGAAACACACCTATTCACAAAAGGGAAACACACACTGCTGAAGGAAACAGTCTGAAATCCTGCCCCAATACTGCACATACAAAATGACTATGAGGTTGTATTTAGCTCCCATTTATCTGACCGAGAGTTACTGTTATAGCAAACAAATAGTACTGCTGAAAGAAAGATCTGTGCCTCAATATGCTGTAGTGGAAGTGGCAATTAAGAGTAGACAGCACATTGCTCTCTTTATGATAAACACAATTATATAACATTATTATACAGTGATATTTTTCACAGCCTGGTTTTCCATATATGCCATTTTAGAAACACAAATAACTGGAGGTGTTCTTCCAAATAGATTGGACTGCCTGAGGTTATTCACATACCAGAGATTCAATGCTCAGAAAGATTTAAATAAACTGAGCCCAAAGAAAGGCATAGAAGTCAAATGCACCATTAAAGAAACACAAGAGGATTTATTTTCTCAAGATAGTACTCTATAGAAGTAAGCACAAAATGAAAACAGTGGCTTCCATGCTAAAGGGTGCTGCTATATGGGAGTACCTAACAGTGAGCTACATGCAAACTATTAATGAAAGTCTCCTGCCTGATTTGTAAACTAAGGAAAGGATGAAAAGTCTTGAAAAGCTCGGGAAAGAACTCAGACTGCATAGGTCTAGTTAACTGTACTAAACCAAAACAAGTGTAGAACTTCACAGAGAAAGGGAAGTATATGAGCACTGCGTTCAAAATAGACATTTACAGTCAGGATATTTCAGATAGATCCTGGGGATTTATTTTTTAACCTCCTTTAATAAATTCTTAGGTTCTTTGTCTGTATGACTCTATTCTGAGAGTTTAGACCATGAACACCATCAGTTTTCAGGAAACTGAGTGCCATTTTTTATACAAGCTCTAAAGCAGTATTTCTCAAACCTTTTACAGATGGATCTCTTTTTGTGGTGCCTTCCTTTCTAAATGTTTACATAAGCCAGGAGAAAAGCTGCTTTTAACTGCTGACAGGACATCAGTCACACCAAGGTGGATAATTGTAAAGGTGGATAATTGTAAAGATCCCAGGCTCCTCCTCTTTGATCACCAGTGGTCACAACACACTGTCTGAGACACGCTGACTTTGACTTTAAGAAATAAGAAGTTCAGTAGTGCAGCTTCTGGTTTTTTTCTGACATTCATAAGACAATATTGTCCACATGAAGACCATCATTTCAAGATAGATATTAAGAAGATATAAATCATAACTATGACCCTCCAGAAAGTCGAATATTTCTGGGACCACTATGAACAAATTTGAAGCCCCAGACAGTTCTGCTGTTTAAGGAATTTTGTGAGAATTTATGGAAACTTATTAGCAGGCAACAATTGTCTTTGGCATCAGTGCTAGTCCAAACATGGCCCTGTTTAGCAGGAAAGAGATTCTGTGACCTAGTGAAAAGTATTAGAGGAAACAGTCTCAGCCCTTGCAGAAGCTCGCACAAGTGAACCAACCTAGAGCAGTAGAGCTTAGAGGGAAGACACTGCAATGTTTAAAGGGTGTTATTATACAGTGCAACCTGGACTGTAGATGAGATCTACAATTGAATACATCATAAATAGGAACTTTTAAAGCAAGAAGCAAATGTTTACAAATTGGAAAAAAGTGTCACTGAACTTCAATATGGAGGCTGTTTAAAGAGTTGAATGAAGGGATTTTCAGCTTTATACAAGACATTTTTATAGTTGGGCAATGTTTGTTAAACTTACATTAAGTTCATCACTGGTGTAATCCAAATGACATTAGGCATGGGAATGTAACCCTTGGTTGAGGCTATCCACTTACAACTTCAGTTAGACTGATTTCCTCACCCTGAGCCTAGTCAAGGAAGCACACAGATCCAGATCTCAGAGTAACAAAAAAAAAGATAAAGTTGAGTGAAGAGTGATGTGTCATTTAGATGCCTACACCCAAAATTAAAGCCCTGAATTTGCAGTTAGGTACTAATACTGGAGACCCATTTTGTCCATAGATAGATATTTCATTGCTCCCCAAGCCTTGACTTAGCTGAACAAAACAGCTGTAGACAGTGCCCAAAAAAAATCAGGGTCCAGAAATAAGCAGTTTTCTGGCTAAAATTCTCTGCAAAGCTCAGTGAAGTAGATATTTCTAGATGCTACAGAAATTCTGAAATCAGCCTCCAGAACAGAATCTGACTGAAAAACATACATATGTTCCATACCATTACAACAGCAAGACAAAGAAGCTGGGGGTTCATCATATAGATGAATGATAGGATTTGAACACTTATAGCAAATCTTCAGGTTATTTATGAAGAAAAGAAAATATCACTGTGTAGAGCTACCTTTTTGAAGTCACACCAACACATAAATGTGTGCTATTTATAGAATCCAACAATGGATACCATATAAAAACTTCATACAAAACAAGAATGAAATTCAAGGATCAATTTTCTGCCCTCCATTCACATTTTTATATTTAGCATGATTTCACTTGTGTTCAATCAGTTGATTGCATCTACCTTTTATCTAGAGGGTAATTATGTTAAATGTATGCCATTTATTTATACCGTATTTAAAACCAAGTTTTCAATCAAAAATAAATGCTTTATAACAAAACCACTGAGCATATGAAAGTCATCTGAGGTCAGTGGGTACTCAGCTGGGAAAAAAACTAGGTGGAGGGGTTATTTCCAGCTTTGGTATCTGGGAAAAATCCATCCCCAATCCAAATCTTAAAATTTGTATTTACATGTATGAATAAAGGCATTTTTCTAAAATAGGTGCAATGATGTTAACAGATCTGTCCTTATTTCTTTTTCATACCATAGAAAAATCCACAGCCGGACACTTAGGATTCCAAATTTAATGTAAAATCCACATTCTGGCACCAAATTCTGATTTTATAATTTTAATAGAGTTTCAGTAACTTAAATGACTTCCACAGAACCTGAAATTGCCTTCACAAGTCTCTCTCAGTTTCTTTAATCACATTTCAGTCATTTATATTATAAGAATTGCTGAAGTATGTTCCATGTAAATTCAAACCTGGCCTTTTGTACAGATTTATAATTGGAGATGAACATTCAGGAGTGATATAAATAGCTATCACAACCTAATTGAGAACAGCCTCAGTGTAAAGAACTGAGAGGTAAGAATGAGACTACACAGGGATCCTTAAACTTCTGATTTAAAAACTAATTTATATGATTTATTCTGAAAGAAAGAGAGTGATAAGAAAGAAAAAAACTCTTCTGAAACAATGTCAGGGTTTACAGCTGAAACAACTCTGTCACCCAGACAAAATAAATGGGTTTTTGCAGTCAGGAAAGGAATTCAGAAAACATGAAGAAGGTGTCACTTGGCCAATTAGATCCACCAAATTTGTAAAATTTCAAAGGTCATGACAATCATAATGGCAGTGCTAGGAGAACTAATTAAAAACTTGAGAACTGATTTCCTCAAAGAAGCAAAAAGTGAAGAAAAGACAAGAAAGATATTGCCATCATCAGACAAAGATGTATAAGGTTTTAGGGAAGAGAAAAAGAGCACACATTAATTGACAGAAATTAAGGAAAACACAAAATGTTCTGGAAATGCACAGTGACTGCAAGAGAGATCTATGACTTATAGCCTTGACATCAAAGCCTTATCTGTCCTGAAGATGATACACTTGAGAAGTTAATCTTAGGCTAAATGAAAATTTAGTTATTTTAAAAGACAGAACACTTAGTGGATGAGAATTCCATTCCAGCTCCTTGCAAGTAAAGTTCAGGCTCAGAAGGGGAGAAATTCCTCTTGACTATTAAAGATTACACACTTGGTGTCTGCTATTGATGAGGAAACTGATAAGACACTAAGGTGAAAAGTTGCAATGCAGATGCATGAGACTGATTTGCTCCAACAGATTTTCAAAGGAAACTTTTTTAAAACAGCATTATTTATTTAAATGAAAAACTAGGTTGGTTAATTCTCTGTATCTTTAATGACTTTTAAAATACAGTTTCCAATTAGAAGTTATTTGTATATGTGAGAAAAAGGAAAAGATGCAGTGTGGGGGTTTTTTATGTGTTAGCAATGTAGATGTTCACTAGTTCTATCTACAAACATCAATTCAGTACAACTAATCAGGATATTTGGGTGTTAAAGTCTAGCAGCAACCAGTGGGTAAACTCTGGAGATCTCATTTACTGCTTGCCTTTTAAGTGTATGGCAAATAGGCTTTTAGATACTTGAATGAGATTTTTATGGCAGTTAAAGTGACTTCAGAAAGAAGCCAAGTACTTTGGAGAGCAGTCTGAGGTTATGGGCCAAATTCATCCCTGGGAAGACTAGCAGTAGCTAGCACTTTTATTGCCATCAGATAACTCTGACTAAGTCTTAGAAGGTGACACAGAGAAGGTTAAGCACAACAATAAAGAGATTTAAACCCAAAGACAACTGTAGGACATCCTTTGTGTATCAATTAAAAAACTTACCAGTTTTGGTAGGTTGTGGTCAAAATTCACTGGAAGAAATGCTCCAGGACAAGAGGAGACCTTGACTGTGTGTACAAGAGAAATGCTGCTATTATTGACTACACCTAGATTCATGGAATCTTCTAGAATTTCTTATTCAAATTAAATCATACATATTGCTACTTGAAGCAATTGCTACTGGAGGTGTCATACATTTGTAAGATGTGAAACCCTAACATGAGATTCTTTGTAAAATGAAGCAAAGAACTGAGCAGTATTACAGCTCAAAGTTAATTTTAGATCCTTAATTACATCAACTTAATTGGGTCAATACAATCGTAATGAGTCTAGAAGGGAAATAATGACCTGAAAATTGAGATAACATTTCTCGGTTTCATTACTTTCAACGCTTCTATTAGAAAAACTAAAAGGAAAAATGTCCCTAGCCAGAGAGAAATCCAGGGGAGTATCTCATCATATTTGTCTATACCTGACCTACATACTAACCTAAAGTTAAGTAGCAAACATGGATACTTCAGAGCTTTTATTTCAGAGAGAACATTCTCAACAATCAGCAAATGCACCATACTGGTATCACTGGGAGGTGGACTTTTCTATTATGGTGTCTAATTAAAACTTATCAGTGAAGTATGAGCCTGAGCTTCACTGAGTGCTTATATGTCAATGAAGGTAATAAATTCTTATTTCTTGTAGAAAACCAGCTAACCTTATAGGCCTCAAAAAAGGGTAACAGGCTGTGACATTCCATAAATGCACCCATCTAACATGCGGTGCTAAACCAATTGACTGAGGATGCAGAAATTCAAGATTTTGTGTCTTTTTTCACTGAAAAGACCAACTGTGGATTCTTTTTTTCAAGAACAGTAGGTGCTTCTGGACTTTTTTTGTCCCCTAATAAACGTTATGGAGAAAGAAGAAAAGGTTAGGAGCACTAGTGCAGAAGGGAGTACCGAAGCAGTCTGAAAAAGAGCACTGAAGAATGGGAATGATAGTAGCCTCTGAGCATGTAAATGCTCCCCATCTGCTCCCAGTTCCCAGAGCGGCTGCACAAAATGCACTGGGCTCACACTGATTTAAGAGGATAGACTAGATAACCTCTCAACCCTCAGCCCTATTATTTTTTATGAATCAGCAGAAAGAGGAACTCCCTTCTCATACAAATCTCAGTTCTTGAGGCTCCGAATTCTCATTTTTCTTTTCAGGTGTTTATATTATATAAACACAGGAATCTTATCATTAGACATAAACCAGACTCAACTTAATTACAGCACAGATCAGTTATCAGTAGATTCTAGGGCCTGTCCCTATTGACTTTCTTAGAAGAGAAATGCAAACACATAAAATACATGATGCTAACCTTGTCAAACACACACAAAAAAATTAGGAACAATTGCTGTTGGATTTGCTCGTATGTAATTTTGCCAGCTTTTGTCATCAAGGGGAGGCCGTTTTGTTCATGGATTATTCTTGTGAGCTAGGAAGTTTTGAAGGTATCTACAGTTACTGCAGTCCCAAAGTGCCTAAAAGACTATTTTTTTCATTCCCAACTTCATCTTTATTCATCACACAGTACCCTATAATTACACATACTCAGAGATTTTAATAAACGGGTTTTTACTGCCACAGCCATCTTCACCATATAAAAAATGTCTAGCCAGGCTGGCAAGCTTCCCTTTCCTTAGAACTGTTTTTACTGCATATTGAAAATGAGATTGTAAGACAGCAAAACCAGGTTCAGTGGGCCCTTGTTGATCACATACTGAACAAAAAAGTGCACCATGGTTCCTGACATTACCAGCTTTCTTCAGGCCGCATCATGTGCTCACTTATGAAATCCACTTTGTGATCACCTCTGGTAGTCCCAGATTAGCCTCCACTGTTTTGTGCTAGAAAATAACCTGGCAGTTCCTTGGAGAAGCAAACCAGCAGCACCATGAACAGTAAGCTCTCCGAAGTCAGACATACGTACACACGTTTGTTGTTTCAGTCCTGTCAGACAAGCTACAGAGATCTTTAACTTCAATTATTTGTAACTGCCTGGAAATCAGCATAAACTGTCCATATGGGAAACTTGACAAAGCTGTCAATAATGCCTGTTTCACTGTAGATTTATGCCAAAGAACCTTCTGCTCATACAAAATTAGACAATTATTTTAATTTTTCATTTCAGTTCCTTTCTAAATATTTTAAGAAGAAAGAAATGAGCCTACAGTGGGGTAAAAATATAATACAAGGATGTATGCATGAAGAGAGTATAGACAGCAATAAACTAGGAAGCATAACACTGTAACCATTACTGAGCCCCTGGGCACATATTTGACTGAAGCTGCTTCTGGCAGCTTACACATTTTGCACACGATTTATAATTGAACTGTGTGTCACTAGTTTTGGAGTTTAGGCAGATTAGGTTTAGCATCTGGTTTTCAATAATATATAGGAAACACTGGAATAATATACACTCCCATAGCACTACTATAAACCCAGAGTAATGAAATTTAAACCAGTAAAATGTATGAGTTTGCAATTGGGATGTTGAATTCGTTTACTGCATAGCTCTGCAGTTTACTTCTGAAGTAACCCCCCGGCTCTGCTGAAGTCAGTAGGCATTTTACCACCTACTTTAGCACAGCCCAGATTTGAGCCTTATGATGTGTGCTTGCACAGCAAAGGAAAAGAGACAAACAAAGTGATTAATAGGATGTTTTTAGTTTCACGTTCTTGGCTGCAATGGTCAGAGCTGGTGAAGGGAGACTCTATTTAGACACTGCTAGTTTTTAAACGTGGTCAGGAGGTCTAATGTGGTACCCTGCAGCTGTGGCTAAGGAAAGGAATACTCTGCTGTCCAGGGAGGCTCCAGTGGAGCAGGAAGTGTCGCTCTCCTAGGACAAACTGTGGCAAGGGCTCTATCAGGCTGGGAAGAGCTCATTACGGACTGCCGAAAGAGAAAGGAAGGAGGCATTGCCAGCCCTGATGCTTTACCCCCAGCATCTGCAGGCCAGAAAGCAGCAGGCTGCGTTGCTTTCCAAGCAGACCAAGGCCCGTTTCTCACAGCCCAGATTTGGCACCAGCGGAGTGTTGCTCCTTGGCAGTGTCTGTACCGATTAAGATCACTGAAGCAAACAAGGAGAATAAACTGTCCTCTCCTCCCTGAAAACAGTCTCTACAGTGTTAGGGTTAAGCAATGCAGAGAAGCTGGATCTCATATACTTTCTTCTGGGAATTCCAACACAGATGCCTGAATCCCATGCCCATTTGTGACTTCTCACCAGCATACAGTTAGTGTAAATGATGTGGAAATACTACTCCCCATGCAATCACAGCTCTTTCACTCACTGTGATATAAGCACTTATGCACAGAAAGTGCTGGAAAAGCTGGTGCTACCCAGGTAAGCCATTTACAAGTTTTGTCCAGAACTGGATGTGTTTTCCTCCTGGGACATCTCACATCCAATTAAGACTGCAGGACATATGCAGTTGTCCTAACAAGACTATTGTACATTGAGGAGCTTGTGATCCATGCAGCAGTCGCCTTGAACAAGTGCAGGCACATGCTGTGTTGTGCCATACTGTGCTGCATATACTGCTTGGCCTTCAGAACCATGCTGTACTGTACATATCTCTTAAACCTAAACTTAACTGGTTAATCTTAATGGAAATGCCTGGAGGTCTACTTCACCTGACACCAGGGATGATGCCACCAGCACATCCTTGTCTTTATCTTCAGTGAAAGCAGCATATTTTACTGATAAGTCCTATGAAAACTCTGAAGACTGCAATGCCAGTGAGTCTCACCCCTAACAGCAAGTCTGCACAGTGTACCATGGCCTGACCATAGGTCAGTCTGACGCTGCATCAGTTTTAGGATTCCCAGTATCAGAAGTGACACAAGATTTTATAGCTTACTGTCACCTTCAGTGCTGAACCAGCCCCCCTGGGGAAAAAAAGAAAAAACAAACAAAAATTAAAGGAGTTGTTTTGACATCCTCGTTTTCTCCTACCCAAATGCTCCTGGGGGCACATCAGGGAGGCTAATTACTGCTATTCAGCAAAAGCAAGGACAGGAGGGTTTGATTGTAAACACTGCAAAATAGCTGAGTTTACAAACTGGTTTTCCCCTTTACATCCCATTTCCGCCTGCTTTTTTGAAACTTACATGCTTATATCCAACCAGCCAATAATCCCACCCCGCATTTGGACAGCCAAAATTACTGAGCTAGGCACTCAGGTGGCTCATAGTTCACTGAGATCAGGTTTGATACCAAAGCTTTTTATGGAGTCAGATTCCAGGCTGCAGCTGGGAAAGCTATCCTTTTCTGAAATATATCCCACTGAACTTAGCAATGATACAGAAACACAAACAGCCTTTGCTTGCTGAGGAGTGCAGGCAGGATCTGCTGTGTTTAATTTGTCGCTTGTGATGTAGGCGAGAAATGCCTATGAGCTCATAAAAGAAAAGGAAAAGTCAGAGAAAAATTGACAGCAGATATCTGTGCACAGCAAATTCACATCTTCCTTGACTTCCTGGGAATCTGATGTCACCCTACTTGCCGATCACTTCAGTCTGCTACATTTAAAATGTTTCCCTTCTATTTGGAATGGTTCTCTGTGTCCCCAGTTCAGAAAAGACCCTGAAATATCTTGAGATGAGAAATTCCCAATTCCTCAGCTGGGCAGCTGAAAAGTGGAAATTCAGGCATTTGTATGTGAGTTTCTGTGTTGTGCCAGCCCTCCAGCCACTGCAGGCTGTGATCTGGGGAGCTGGCAGGATACAGCAACTGGCAGAGCTCCTGCTTCCCAAGCATGCAAGCGAGCAAGGCACATGCTGTCAGCCTCAGCACCTGCTAACCAGGAGCAGAGATTGACGCAATGATGCAATATCCATCCCATCACTTGCAGAAATATTTGCATCTATATCCATCATAAAGCTGAAGTCTCGGGTTTCTTTTAGTCAGTTTTCTGGTGACAGCTAATGCTGTTTATCATCCCTGTGCACCTCATGCCCTAAAAGTTTTCTGAAGAGCAATGAGTTTGAACTGCAAATTCTCCATAGTAAATTCACTTTGAGCACCTCACTGAAGAATGTATTAAAGAATATTACCTATGGCAAGTGAGGTACCAATCTGGAGAAATCTACTTTGCCATAACAGGTTCTTAAAGGTGCTTTAAAGCAAAATCTAAGACCATTACTTTAAACATACAGAGTTCAGTTGTTACTGTCTGCTTTATGCTTTTTGCAAGGAAGTGCTATGTGACAAACTGTAAGGAATCCTATTTTTATCAAAAAAGAGCTTGAACAACAGTTAACACTTCTCAGCAAATAGGTACGCACACCACTCCTTCCTATAAAAACAGCCATGGACAGCAAGCAGTTGACCTTAGTTTATTATTCTTCAATGGAGTGCATCTTGAAACAAATGGCTTTTCAAAAAGTGGGAGTTCCAGAAAGCTTGGAAATCCGTAAAGCAGGCTTTCCTGTTTTCCATGTTAAACATAGCAGTGCATTTCTGCCCAAAAGGCTTGTTAGCACAGCTGAGAAAAAATGCTTGATAGAAAGACATAAGCCATCAACTGTAAAGATGGGCTCAGCTCTAGCATATGGAACTGAATTAAGAAAATAAACTTCCAAGAAGATTTGCAGGAGACACTAACTTTCCATTCCAACTCATCTTTAAAGCTTATCATGAATCTTTTCTGTCTTGTTTGCATATTTTCCAGTAATTACCTCTTCCCATCATTCAATTGTATGCTAAGCTCCATGCTACTTGACATATTTCCCCCTTTTTATTCACCTGGGTTTTTGTCTCTTATTTCCTTTTTTGTCTTTGCATTTTTAAATGTCCTTAAGACTCCTTGAGGCTTTATTCTTCCAGGCTGCTCACACCCTGAAATGGTAGACCTGACAGTTCTATGTGCCTGTGATCATCTTTCTCCGGGAGAAGATTGCTTCTCTTTTCTTACACTAACAACTTTCCCATGGATGCAGACCATAGTGAGTCTTTCCTTACTCCACTTCAGAAAAGGAGAAAGACAGGGCTGGTTTTGAAAGAGAGCAAGAGATAACAGGTATTGCTTGTGTTTCTTCACATACACTGCTTCTCCTCCAATGATGAACATCCCAATGGTCCCCAGGTCCTTCAGTCATTTCTCTTGTGGTCTCCACTGCCTGGTAAACCTTCCCTTACTTTGGCACTGAGAGAAAAGATACTTCACAGATGGTCAGAGGAGAAAAAAACAAACCATGGTGGGATTAGAACTACAGCTTCCTACTTAATTATTTTAAGATTTGAGCAGTTGGTGCTGCAAGAAATCAGCCACATAACCTGTTGCTTACCAAAAGTGATTCTGCTAGGGTGATGAACATAACAACCCCATCTTCAAGGAGGAGTCTGGATTATCAGGTTTCAGTGGAAAAAAAAAAGAAAAGTACTTTGAAAAATCTACCTTCTGCCTTCTAGACTGCCAAGCATTTTGCAGAGGTAGGTGCAGAAACAAGGAGACACCGAGTGGCTTTGTACTGTGCTATCGTGGAACAACAACGGATAGCTCTTCTAGACTTTCTAATCCATCAAGCTCTCTCACCACACACATGCACACATGAGCAATACCTGTAGGCTAACATCACTCCTAGTAACACAAGACAAATGCCTTTATGCATCGACTGTTGAACAGTGTATGTTATGCAACCTGACACTTCACACATGGCTGAGGGAAGGGTTCAGAGGAAGAAAGGTTTTGCAACTGAGACTTGGTTCACTTGAAGTGGCAGAGCAGTGAGATCAGCAGAGCAGTGCCATCAGGTCAGCTGCACAGAGATTGCTTGTGATCCCTGTGACTGGGCAGTCACACAGACTCCTATGACATTTCTAACTGAGGGACAGGCACCGCATCTCGTGCAGTGTATAGCAAGAAACATTTTTTTATGGTGACAATGCAACTCTTTGGTCATGACATTCTTCCCATCTGCTTTGATCAACAGATATCATTGGCTGTTTTACAGAGATGCATGTTCTCTCCCACCTTGCCTTCCACTTAATTTCCCCTAATATCACCCTGGAGACTTCCTATTCATAGGGACATACATTCCAGGTCCAGAAGAAGTCTTCAAGTTAAAGCATTGTTACGTCCAAGATTAAGACACTGAAGAGATTAGGCTGAGATGAAAGTAACCATTCCAAATGTCCTATGTAGCATCTCAAAACACTTTCAGGTTAGTAGGAAACTGTGCAAAGGACCAGGATTTAACAGCATTATTGTGGTGGGAAATGGACAGGAAAAGTTTAAAGTGAAAAAAACCTCAGGGCGCAGGCCAGCAAGCACAGATTCAGGGCTGTTCTTGCTGGGTTCAGAGCACTGGGGTTGAGCTAGACCTAGCAAAGGAATGAAACTGTCAGCATACTGACTGAAGAATATGGTTTACATCATCACTGAAATTGAATATCATAAAACTAACAGGAGATGGAGACCCATGGTGTTAAAATAGGACATTTATGGGTTCTTTGAAGTGTTCAGATACACATTTGAAAAGCAAAAAACCACCCCAAACCCTGAACTCATGATTTCCCTCTTCATGTGTAAATCCTGTTGTTTATGGAGTATTTGAATTTGTTTTTTTTTAAATCTTGCTACTTCATGAGCATAGCTGAATCAGAAGTTAACCTCTGGAAACTTTACCAGCATCTAAATGCTTTGAAGTCTCAGGGATTTCCAGATGAAGAGCTGAACTTTGTCACTACATTTTTATTTTCCTGAAAGTAAGGCTGATTTTTTCCCCCTCTTTGATAGACAATTACCTTTAAGAAAAAGACAGTTTTGTGGCTAAAAGTATGGGCCAGGACCCTGGAAATCTGCATTTCTATTCTGCTCTACTATAGGTGATCTTTATGATTTGAGGCAATTCATTTGATCTTTCCTTGGCCCATTTTCCCATTTCTAAACTGAAGAAAATTGTATTTCCATACTTTCCATAGAAGAGTTATGAGCATAAATTAATTCATCTTTATGAGGTACTAAAAGGATTCTGATGAGTGCCATAAAAGGCTGACTTACAAATAAAACCCTCTCTGTGTTCGGGTTTTCCACTGATATAGCTGTTTTCCTCTACTTCTTAAAGCAAGGACATTTTTTTCCAGAGTAATATTTTTCACTTGTGACACCTCTTGATTTTACCTTGGAACAATAAGTACTTGTACATTGCAGTTGCAGCGATTATTTTTATGCATGATATGTTATATATGAAACTTTCAGTGTCCTTTATAGCCAAACCGAACAGAATAGTTTCTTTCAAGACTTATTTTTAAAGCCTGTGAAAAAGCACCAGACTTGCAGCTGACTAGGCAGAAGCATAGCACCTTTACACATAAAGCAAAGAGAGCATGGGAAGCAGAGAGAAAGAAGAGCATCACTTCTGCTTGCCATTCAGTCCTAGGGAAGGTTGACTCATGGGTGAGACAGCAGAATAACATCAGTATGTATAAACTCTGCCTTCTTACTCCATCTGTAAAACAGAGGTTTGTGGCGCTTCACTCAAGCTATTTTCAAATTTTGGATAACAACCAACAAATAAACAAACTGGGCTGAGGTTTGTTTAGAAGAAAGAGAAGAAGGTTGGTCAGAAGAAAGAGAAGAATACTATTCTTCCTACCTTTCACTGGCAAACTTGAACCACTTTGTTAGCACAAAACCCATGAAATCTTTAGCAGAATCTATCACACAATTATTAATCCCTGATGGTAATTTGAGCAGTCGTCTGCTTCTGCCCTACCTGAGGGTGGAGCTGCACCTATAGGGGTTAAGCAGTCCTGGTGTCCCTGACAAAACCTGTGGGGTGCTTGGATCAATCTAATTTTCTCCATGCTTCATCATAGGCGTATGAGACATTGGTCTCACCTGGGAACTACTTCAGCAATTCTGTATGGAAGGACGGCACATATTATGGCCAGTAAAATCTAAAAATTATGGAGCAATGTCATCTGCTTATACTCAGTGCATTGCCATGGGATCTGACTAAACCTTATCACTGTCAGGTTGGGTCAGAAGAAAGCCTTGGGAAGTGTTGCAGCAATGGAAATCGTTTATCCTGCTACCAAAAACCAAAGAGAATTTTAGCACCAGCTTTGCAGAGGAAATCATACGCATAACTAAAGTTTCTTTTGTTGACTGAATGTACTTATTCCTGTATGTATATTTATGACACCAAGCGTTATGTAGAAATTATCTACACAGTCCTATTTCAAAATTAATAAGAAATTAAAGCCTTTAAAGTATGCAGGGAAATAAATCTTGACTACTATAAAAAGCAGCTTTAAAACAACTTGAGAAAAGAAAGCAATCCAAAATCTTTTCGTATGCTTGAGCACTATTAGGATAATAGGGAGCTGCGTGACACCATTCAGACAAGCAGATTGTTTAAGTAAGCCCCTAATCAGAGGAATTCAGTCAGCCTTTTAATTATCCTTCCCTCCAAATGTGGAGCTGGTGAGAAAAAGCATTGGAAGAAGGAAGCATTTTAAGCCATATACTGCCACTTGCAGGTCAAACTATGTTCATGTCAGCTACATAAGGCAAGGCTAGAGAAGCACACAAATCCACAGACATATAATGCAGGGCTTCGGTAAGAGATTTGCTAGAGATGCTCTGGAAGAATTTCTGACATCCTCTCAAGAGAGGAAGTTTGAACAAAGCTAGCTTTGCAGCCAAGGAAGAAGCACTTAGCAACAAGAACATCTCAGAGTAACTGTGGTTACGTGTTCAGGTACAGCAAGATGTCCCAGTTTTCACAAAACAAACATGAGTGCACAGAAACATCAGCATGTTGAGAAAATGCTCTTGAATGACACAAACAACAAATGACACTGCATGCAATTAGGTTAGGACAGCACCAGGGTGAGTCCTGGGCTTTGGGAAAAGCATACATGCTTTTAAGCCATCTCACTCTCTCCTAGTGGCCTCTCTGACTCTTGGTGCCAGGCCATGCTGACAGGTCTATACTGTGCTGAGACCAGCATTCCCTGTCGGGTGGCTCTGCTTGCTTGGGCTTGTGCCCCATTCTTCCTCTGTGCCAAAGAAGAAGCCCTCATGTATTTGGCCATTGTAGGTTTGTGCTATGAGCTACGTTTCTGTAAAAAGAAAAAAAAAAAGGCAGCTGTGAAGCTACAGATGCCAAGGACTTGAGCCTCACCTGGAGGAAAACCAGCAGTTCAGGCTGTGAAAATCTTTAGGTGCCACATACAGAGGAAGCAAGGAAGGACCAGCAGTCAGGAGGGAAAGGAGGGCAGGAGACCTGCCATTCCCAGCCCACCGTGATGCCTGGAGCCTCAGAAGCAGGCAGAAGGCCAGGGTGACACTAGTTCAGTGCGTTCCACTAAGCACACTCCCCAGGCTGAGGTCCAGCAGTTTCACCTCAGGTGGCCCTTTGAAGCTGCTGGTTACATTTGAGCAGCCCTGCAAGACTTCCATGGTCTCCTGGGCCTTAGAAACTAAATACAGCAATAACAGCCTCAAGATCTTCATCACAATTTATATTTGAAGGGAATTCACAGACTTTCTGCTGGTTTGGAGGAGGCAGGGAGAGGAGAAAACCGAGTTTAACATGCATCCAAATGGTAGCCCTCATTTCGCAGCAGAGATGTGTTCCTGCTGACATTTTAAATTAAGTTGTCAATGGAGCCTGAATTACACTGTAAATATCATATTACTGCACATCCATATTATGCCTGCATGATTTTGTCACAATAAAATGACAGCATAATTTGGGCTGATGTAAAAAATGTAGTAA
>JBCJKH010016908.1:0-11656 GCA_039877255.1 Loriculus beryllinus
AAAAGAGGTGGCATTAGAAGGGGGGGGGGGGGGGGTAAGACTGCAGGTTGTGGGGAACAAAGGGTTCTTGGGGAGCGGGAAGAAGAGTATTTGAACCACGGGGAGCTGTGAATTTCCTTGCAGAGACAGATCATTGAAAAGTGTGTGTGTGTGTGTGTGTGTGTGTTCAAGTTTCCCTCTTCCAGAGTCAGGGGGCTCTGCCCACGGAGGCAGCTTGGAGCCCATCTGTGTCTCCTTCTCGAATGCCTTAAGGTTGCTTATTCTTCATTTGCACATCCTGCCTGAGAAAAAACACCTCTCCCTGCCCCAGGCAGAAGCCTGGCACACAGCTCCATCTGCATGGGGGCAATGCCAGCTTTCCTCCTCACCACAGATCCCTCACAGCCTTCCCAGAGGAGCAGCTCAGCTCACTCTCCTGGCTCCCTGGGCGGCAGGTTCATTAGTGCACATTAGGCAGGTCTGTCCCGGAGCTCTCAGCAGGAGACAGGAGCTGGGAACTCTGGGGAATACGTTCCCGTTTCTCCACTCTTCCTTCACTGCAGTTCCTTCCCCAGGCCTCAGTTTCCCAACCTGTGAAGGACAAAAACTGCCTAAGCCCAGTGCTCCTGGTTGCTGTTTAAATCTGTGACTCCGTGATTAATCCTGGCCACCAAGGACCGTCACCTCTCTCCTTGCAGAAACACTTTGCATCCTAAGCACACTAATTTATCTCCTCTCTGGTCCTGGATTTTTTGCCATTGCCATTTTTTCCCCAGGTCTTTTGTCTTTATCTCTGGGCTTTTCCCAGTTTATATTTCATACTGGAGACAATCCTGCTTCCAAGTCCTAGGGTTGTGCTTCATCAAGACTGGGGACAGCTATAGGCAGAACTAGAAGTAAGAAGACAGGGAAGGTCAGTACCTTAGTTCATTAGCCTGTACACTGGCTGGGGAGGAGTTATCATGTCTGATATCCCTGTGACTGCTATGAGGAGCTACAGGGCATATGGGTCAGGAGGTGAAGTTATATTCAGCTTTGAGAAACAGGAGACAACAAGGGTTTGAAAGAAAAGCTCCAGCAGAAGCCACAGAGTTGGATGCTCAGGGGTGAGCTGTGGGATTGGGGCTGGGGCACCTTCTCCTTTTTGCCTTTTGAGTGAAACCTTTGGAGAATTGGTGCTGAGCACTTGCTGCATGCCTTGGGCAGGTGATGTGGTCTGTTAGCACCGGAGGAGATGAGTTAGAGTTCAGCTACAAGATCCCACCTCAGCTGACGAAGGACTTTGCATCATTCCCCACTGTGATCTGCTCCCTGGATTAACTTTTCCTGATTCTTCCTCAACCAGACTCTCCATGGAGAAAGCAGAAAGTTTCAAACTGGAGATGAGCTCAAGCCCAGAGCAAGATGATGCAGTGGAGAATTCCCCTCTGTTCAGAGTCTTGACCCCATCCTTACTCCCTTCCTCCCTGTACTTCATGGCCCTGGAGTAGAGCCTGGACTGTCTGTTGGTAGCTCATGGCCCTTCAGAAATTGTTGTGCTGTGTGTTATAAATTCCATGGGGGAAGATAACGCAGCCTCTCTCAACTCATGTGTCAGCTCTGCCTTCCCCCTGAGTCTTCAAGCCACTCTCCGATGAGACCGTTGCGAACGAGCTTTTAGCACTGACACAAAGCCTGAGATTCAGGAGGATGGGATGAAGTTCTTGAGAGCTGGACTGCTTATTGGCCTCATGGCCGAGGCTGAGTAGCTCCAATCTGCTCATCTGAGGCTACTCTCCAGCCTCTTGCATTTGGTCCTGCTGCGGGACAGGTTCCTGGCTTCTCGAAAACAGCTCCTTTAACCTGCCAGCCCAGGGCCCCTCATACGGAAATCATCCACAGAGGAGAGAAAACAGGAGGAACATCCCATCTGGTAGCACTGCTTCTCTAACTGCTTCTCTAACCAGAACTGCACTTTAAAACCAGGCATTTCCTTTCTCCAGTCCAACACCTTCTGCCACCCACCACCAGTCTCCCCAGCTTGAGAAGCTAGTATTTTATTTAGGGCTGATCCATTTCTCTTTTAATTCAGATCAATGTGGGTTAATTGAGAGCAGCTTATTTTTACTTCTGCTGGTATGTGCCTGCCAAGATCAATACCAGTCATTTCCACTTAAACCGTTGTGCCTTTACTGGAACTACCAGAGTACCCAGCTCTCCACACAGCAGCATCTTACGAACCAGCCCCCTGCATGTGGTTCCTCGTGTTACCATTGAACCAGCCTCTCGCCAGCCCGGCTGCACCAGCATCCTCGGCGTGATGGAAGGAAACGGAGCCATGCTCAGCCTAACCCAGGGCTATAGATCATAGCACGGAACATTTGCACGCTAAAAATACTCAGCGAGGGGCAACCGTTCATTGATCCTTTCTGCTTTAATGGGGCCGCAGAGATCCCTGTGCCCACCCTTTGCCACTAGGTGGGGCGATGCTTCAGCAGCAGAGCCGTGCCCGCGGAGGTGGCTGCCTCTTCCGTGTCCCAAAAACACCGAACGGGGGGGCTTTGCTCAGCCCTGGAGGTAAAGAACCCTGTGGTCCTGCACCCACCTCTTCTTTGTGTGAGGGCTGGCTGGGTGCAAACATCCCGATGGCATCTCTGGGTGAAGAGCTCTTGACAGCATCCCCAGCAAGCTTTGGGCTTCCAGTGGAGGCTGGAGGTGGCACAAGAGTTCTGCCACTGTCTGTCTCTGCATCTTTAGAGGTAAATCTTCACGGAGAGGCTGGTGAGGCTCTGTTTCGTTGCAGTATCTGCATTCCCACAGTAGCAGTAGCACGGGGATGCAGAGCACTGGATAACCACAGTCTTGTTACATCCTCTCACGCTGAGGAAGCTGGATGTGAGGAACTTGACCATGGGATGGTGGAACAGGAGTTACCTTGTCTGTGTGGAGTCAAACCCAGAGGCTGCAGGATTCTATGGCCAGACACGGTGAATATTCAGGACAAGCTGCTGATTTGTACCAAACCCTATGGCTGGTGTAGGGACATTCTCCTGCCCCTGTCCCCCTGGTGTGCCTGCTCCCACCTTCCTTCTCATCCTGCATGGCCACCATCCCCGTGTTCCATTCTCTGTCCTCGCAGCAGCTGAGCACCCCGGTCTTCTTCCATCAGCTGCTGGAAGCATCCTAAGGGTTATTTTGGGCATTTCATTAACTGATACATTAATAGAGAGCAAAATCAGATGGACACAGGAAGCAGATTCTCTGCAGAGCGTCAGCTGAGTGTTTAAAGTACCTCTTCCCCACAATCTGTTGGCTGGAGCTTTTGCTGGAGCAGCTTTCTGGAGGTCTGTCCATCTGTACAGATGATGGCAGCTCCGGAGGATGCAGGGTCTTGTCCACATGGTGTGGAAGCAAAGGGAGAAGGAATCATCAAAGCAATGGGAAAATCCCTCCCTCTCCTTCCCTTGTAGTGGTCCCTGCTGTTTGCTGCTCTTTCCAGACTGAGCAGGTTGAGCTGCAGGGGCTGGTGTTTTGAGTTTCCTGATGAGTAAAACCATGGGGCTGGTCAAAGCCATAGGGATTAAGCAGGCAGAGTCCTGGTCATAAATATCAGAGGATAATGGCTTGGGCCCACACCGCTCAAGCAGAACTGATTTAAGGGGTCATTAAAAACTGTTGATGTCCACAAGGGTGGGACGCAGAGTCTCCAGTCCAGGTCTTTTATTCCCTTTGGCTGTATGAGTTAAGGCGATGGACTTGGAGAAGCCATATGTCAGCTAAATGTGTCCCTAATTGCTGTGTGGACCTGCATGGAAGGTAAACATTTTACCAGGCAGAGAACAGCTGATCGGGAGAAGAGGCAAGATCCTGATGGGAGGGGAAGGGACGGGAGAATGTCTGGTGGGAAGCAGTGGGGGGGGGCTTGCAAAATGACTTTTGTCCAGACCCAGCAGACCCCAGCTTAGCCCTGCCCCTCCGCGGGGTTCCCTGGTAATGGAGTCACTCCCAGGGCAAAAGTTAACTCCAATTAGAGGCTTTGAAGAGAGAGTTTTCAATACCACGCCTTCCCGCAGGAGCCGTGTCAGCTCGTGTTATGGAGATGGGCTGGTGGCGGGCAGGGGAGCAGCTGGGAGCTGCGTGTGGACAATGAGGGGTGTCCTGGGAATCCTCCTCTTGCAAGGATGCAGCTCTCCCCCCCCCCCCCCCTTCCTTGTCCTCCTCTTCATCCTCCTGTATTCCAGCAATGGACAACGGGGGAATCAGCACACACAGCACGCAGCCTGCATTCATCCAACCCACAGACCCCTGCAAGGGCACCAGATCCCCTGCCAGTTCAGTACCATCCCAAACTGGCAGGCACCATATAACTCAGGTGTATCTCCCAATCCCCTCTGCCTAAGCCCTTCTGTGCTCTCTCTCCTGATTGCTCACGGGTGAACCTCACTTTCCAGCCACCCTGGTGACATGGGATGAAGCCTCATGGGACAATGGGCCTTCTGGAGAAGAATCCATGAGGTAAAGAGGAAAGCCACAGCATCATCCCATGGGAGAGCTCTAGGGACATCCAGGAAACCACCCCGCAATGCCGCGAACACCAGGGCGTTCCCCAGCAGGGAGGTCCCCAGGGTGTATTACCTTTCTCAGCTCACTTCTTCCCTGCTACCAGCCAGAGGATGGGCTGTTCAGATGGTGAACAGAGCTGGAAAAACAGAGCTCTGTCAGCCCTGAGAGTCCCTGGGTTCAGCTTTCAAGATCTGAGTCCAGAGCCATAAAGAGTAGAGATGTTTTGGGGATTTTCTTTATGAGCATGAACAATAAGACTCGAAGAAATCTGCTTTGACCCAAGAATTTATCAGCTCTGATGAACCTTTTGCTGAAACTGCAAACCCAAACGAATCTGCTCCTTTCCCAAGATACTGTGGGACTTTTCACTGGAATAAACCGCAATGAATTGTGCTTCAAACCACTTTTCCCTTCTTTTTCCTCTCTAAGCCTGTGTTATGCAGGATTTCACTGGAGCTCGTGAACATCTTCACCTGGAAAGGCCTGAAATTCATTTATGAAACCCAAGTCAAGTTCCAAGAGAAGAAGAAGTGAGGCAACGATTAGAAAATCTGAACCAGCCTTGGTTTAGGGGGGGAGTTGTTTGGGGTTGGTTTGTTTTCTTCAAAATGATGATGTGGTTCTTAAGTAGTCCTAAATTGGGAAATCCCAGGCTGGTTTGGGTTGGAAGGGACCTTAAAGCTCATCCAGTCCCAACCCCCTGCCATGGACAGGGACACCTTCCACTAGGGCAGCTTGCTCCAAGCCCCGTTCAAGCTGGCCTTGCGCCTTTTCCAGAATGACATCTTTTACTCCCCCAAATAACCCAGCCTCCCTGCGGATCCCAGCTGCACTTGTCCCGAGGTGCCGCAGCGGGTTGTGCTGTGCCTGCTCGCTCAGGCTGGGGTGGGAGCTGTGGTTTCAGCGGTCTGCGAGCACCAAGCTGAGCCCCGGGCACCGGAGCCGTCCGGCCCCGTTCCACCGCCGCAGGTGCACCCCGGGTGGGTGATGGCAGCGGGTGGCTCTGCCTGGCAGCTGCTGCCGGCTCCGGTTGACCCCACGGGCCCACGTCCCGCCCCACGTCTGGCGCTGGCCCCCGTTGCCTGCGGCCGAGGCGCTGTGTTTCTGCTGGGCGCTGTGTCTGCAGCAAACCTGCCCCGCCGTAGCTCCTCCAGCCCTGGCTGAGGTGTGCAAGCTGCTGCCGGGCAGGGGAGGGGAGAATAGCTCCGCACGGTGTTCATCCCGAGCTGGAAGCTGCCAGCGGGATGAGGAGCAGCGGTACAGCCCCCGAGGGAGGCGGCAGATGGAAATCCGTGCGGTTCTAGCGTGCTCTGAGTTCAGCCCTCGCTTCCCCTGCTAGGGGCTTGCAACAGGCTCCTGGGTTAAAGCGCTGGCAGGGAAGATACGGGGCTGGATTGGGATTTAGCGAGAGGAACGGCAGGCAGGAGCAATGACCGCTGTCGCTGAACCCCCTTTCCGACTCTCCCCCCATCTCCCGAGGGAGATGACCCCTCTCTTCCCCTCCCAGCCACCCGCGCTGATTTTCATTCCAAGCTCACTGAAGCGCTGTCCCTCCGGGTTTGGAGGTGAGCATCTTCTGCTCCTCCTGCAGCGGCTGCCGCTGTGAGCAGCATGCAGCACGAGGTGTGCACGGGGGGGTCAGCGCTGCAGCCAGGACAGGAGAGCATGCTGGACCCTGGCAGGGTGCTCTGCTCCACCTGTCCTTGTGCTCATCACTATGACATCTGGGAGCACCTCTATCTTATCTGGAGCCCTTGCATTTTTCCCCCCTGGAAGTACCAGGAGGTGTTTGCATGAAGGGTGGCATTCCCATTCCGAAGAAATGGAAACTTTAAGGATTTTTTGCCTCCCTCTCTGGCATTTTTATCTTAGCAGAGTACCATATGAGTTACACAGGACAGCTCCAGCAAGTGGTTTCTCTTCCCATTGTGCAGCTGGTGGGTCTGAAAGGCCTGTAACTGGTGTGGGAAAGGGAAGTTCAGCCCCATAGCCTGAGCTGCACATAGGGTAGCAGGTACCAGGAGGGCTGGGACATATCACCCCTTCCCCTGGGGGCTCAGCCGGGCTTTTTCACCCTCTAGCATCTGGGAGACTTGGTTCACTGGGGATCTGATGCTCCTTGGCTTTTTCCAGCTATCTACAGCTATTGGCAGTGCCAGAGCACTTGGGGATAGGGAGAGGGAACTTCTGCAGCTGCAGGTCTTTGGAACAAGCCCATTCTGACCATCTCATCCTTCCCAGGGGAGCATAAGCCGTCATACTCTGCATCCCAGAGGAGCACTGCAGGGAGCAGGTTTAGAGTAGCATGGGAGTGTGCTGTGTCCTACTGTGAGTGGGGGAGAGGAGAGAGGAGAGTTTGCTTGGGTGCTTGGGGTCTATTCAAAGAGGAAAGCAGCACCAGTGGAACCCTTGCTGCTAAGAGCTGGCTGCAGAGGAGCTGTGCCTGGTTTTATTAGGTGGTGCAAATCCGAAATGACGCAGTTGGCTTTCTGCAAGCTCTGGGAAGGGGCTGGCCTTTTGCAGCAAACCTCCACACATGCTCTCCTTGGAAAAGACTGGACACAGTGATGCCGAACAGGCAAAGGCCGGGAGGAGCACAGCAGGATGGTCACTCTGGACATGGTTACATCCCCTCTATGTAGGTTTGGGTGGGTAGTCCCCCAGCAGGATGCTGAGGACAGTGAGATGTGAGGGACCTCACTGCCTTCAAGCTGGAGAACATAGGGACCAGGGCTGGGAGCAGCCGGGAAAGGCAGGGAGCGAGCGGATTACTGCTGCAGCATCTGCCCATTGCCTTCTGTGCTGGTGGAGCTGAGGGAAGGGGGAGGAGGGGGGGGAGTGGGGTGGCGAGTGACAGCCGGTCCCCAAGAACCCGGGCTCTCGTTTCCCCCCCAGTGGACACCCATTGGCCGGGCACCAGATCGTGCTCGAGGGATGGGTATCGGGTGGCCAGGGCTCGCATTATCGGGCGGCTTCCCTGCTCCATTTCTGTCCCTGTGTCCCTCCAATGGAGCTCAAGTTACGGGACCTTCACAAAGCATCAGCCATCTATTATTCAGCTGTCTGTGTTGGCGTGTAGAGCTAAGCCGCCGCGGCCTCGCGCCTGCCAGGGCAAGGTGGGCCTCAGTAAGTGCTTGTGTGGGGGGATGAGGCTGTAAATCACCCACCAGGAGTTATCAGGATGCAAGCAGAAGGCTGGCGGAAACCACCCGGAGGTACCTGGCTCCAGGGATGCTTTATATAGCACCGGTGAAACCCATCCCACCAATTCCCGTCAGAGGGACCAGCATCTTCCCGCGCCCTGGTGGAGCACGGGGAACCTCTCACAGGGTCAGGCTGTGGGACATGGGTCTGACCTCCCAGACCGCCGTTAGATGGGAGGCAAAGTGCCCGTCAGTGGGATAAACCTCAGCCTCGGAGGGCTCCGGGTCTGGGAGGAGGGAGCAGTGGCCGTGGCTCTTTGTTCAGGACATCGGTCACTTCTCCTGGCTGTCAGCATCGAGGATCCAAAGATGTTCAGTGAATGAGAAACACTCAGGGCAGAGCGAAAGGAAATATTCCTGCATCATTCCCCAGGGAAAAACAATCCCCCTTTTGTGGGGAAATATTGTTTGGTTGACACTGAAGCTGTACTCAGGGCTGGAGGAATAAAACTGCTTGGATGAAGTTTCAGCTTGGAAACAAACAGACAAATAAACCCGAGCAGGGTGGATGGCGACAAAGTTCTGGTTCATTACAATTAGAATATAATGTTCTTATTTTGCTTCCACACCAATATTGCTCCAATTCATTAAATTTTACTTTGCTTTTCATTTTCTATTCCTTCTTTTTTAATCCCAGTAGAAATATATGCATTATAGTGCTACCAAATTGGAATATCCCATTCAACTCAAACGTCAACCCTTTCTTCAAATACTATCTTTTACAGGAAAACCCTTTCCCATCAGTCAGAAATTCATGTTCCTGCATTGCTTTGTGTATCTCATCAATGCATGTGCAGAATTAGCTGTCCCAAGTAGCAAAGACAGGAGGACGCTTCAGACATCTGCACAGGAAGAGGGTCTCTGGCAGCCCCACTGGTGGAATCCCATCCTGTTGCTTCCCAGTTTGTACCATCCAAGCTTTGGTTGTCATCAGTGAGTCATTCCCTTTCCATTTTCCCCATCCCTCTTTCTGCTGGAGGCTGGGATATGAAGCAGAAGAAGGTGGAAGCCTCAGCAGGATACGTGCTGGAGATCTGAAACCCTCAGGAGATCAGGAGCCTCTGGATCATCCAGCCCATGGGGAAATGCCCATTTTAAATCAGTGCTGGTTCCCTACCCTGCTGTCCTCTCCCACCATCCAGAGCTTGCTTGCCATGTGGATGTGTGCTGAGCTGTCCACCCCACACAGCGTGGCTCAGCTCCTCTGCCCGAGCCTCGCCCAGCGTTTTATTTCTCAATGGACAAGCTCAACAGAGATGTCTTGGGTTTTTAAAAATAGTTAATATTTAAATATTAATTGAGCCATTAATTACATCTAAGCCCCAGAACAAAACAGCCGTGAATAATTCATGAGAGGGACGATGGTAAATGCCTCTAATAATTCACAAAGCGACCGAACCAGGTATTTTCAAAGCATTCAATGGGAAGAGAAGCGAGGGAGAGGGGAGGCAGGCAAATGCAAGAACATCAAGGGAAGGGGCTAAAAAGAGACAAGGATCCTTATGGGCTGGTTGATGCTGTTCTTCCAAGGCTTTATCAGCATTATTCATCTCCATAACATCCAGCTACTGGGGAGGGGGTTTCCTCTGTGATTTGCAGTGGGGAAACTGAGTCACGGGGAGGCTGAGCACTCCCCACAAGCAGACTTGGGAGAACAACCAGGACTCCTGACAGGCTCTCCCACAGCTTCATCTAAAGCGTTTTGGACCATGTGTTTGTGATAATCATCTCTCAGAGGCCTTGTACCACACAGAGACTGCTGCTGTCCGAACAACCTGCTCTGCAAAGGAAACCAGCCCATCAGCAGGAGGGAGGTTATTCGTGCCTTGCCTTTTCCCTTCCTCCAGGATATGTCAAACACTCTGAAGGCTACAGGAGGGAAGGTGGTGCTCTGTAAACACATGCACAACCTCTGCAGAGCTTGATAATGGACCAACATAGGATATTTGTGCTTAATAACTGCAATTCTTAATTACAGATGGGTTGAGCCTCAGGTGAGTCCGAGGTCTTCAGCGCTGAACACACAGAGCGGCTGGGCAATGGAGATCTCCTCTGCCTCCTGGAGCTGCATCTTAATGGTCTCTTTGTGCTTCAGTCTGTTTGTACAGGAGACTGTGATTAATGACCCCATTCACGGACCAGCTTCTCACTGTTGAGGTGTTTGAGGCAGAGCTCTTCCACCTCCTGTAGCCTCCTGCGAGCCCTGATTCCCGGGTCTCCCTCCACGGCTGCTAGGGAAGGGGTTTGTCACTGTGAGGTCCCTGTCATGCCCTGGCAGCACTGACCTCGTGTTGTAGCTGAAGGAAGCCCAGGCAGCAAGTTTGGACATACCTTTAGGAACTGACGTTGCACAAAGGGAATCCCACCTCTGCCTACGCAACAGGCAGCACTGGGCAGCTTCTCGTTGCTTTCAGCTGAGTCATAATTGCATTGCTGGCAGGGAGCAGACCCTGACGGATGCTTTACGGGTATGCTTTTTCCCAGTACCCCAGCCTCTGCTGTGAAGCAATCACTCTGTCCCCACACTGCGGCTGACTGACAACCATTAAATGAGTAGGGGTTGAATCCTCCTTGATGGCCCTATAGATACATGACACATGTCCCATGGCTACCAAAGCAGCTTCTCTTTTGCTGGGGATGAACATGATCCAACCCACCATGTGCTGGAAAAGTGTGGCCCCCTCAACCATATTAACAACCGTGTAATCAGCAAGCACCAGGGCCTTCCTAGTGAAGTGGTGCCCTTCTCCTCATGCCACAGCAAGTGTGTGCTAAATACGCCTTTGTTCCTTTTAGCAGATGAAAGATTCAGCCGTCTTCCTTAGCATATTGACTTCCTACAAGCACAGGAGCCAAGGAAATGGATCCCTCTCTGTCTCTAGCAGCATGATTTTCACAACTTTAAGTTACATGGAGACAACCAAAACGGATTGGAATCATTATTATCAATGTCTGCTTCTCTATCCATGTGGATGTAGCATTTATAAATTAACCAAAAACACTTGCAAATCTGCATAACCAGTTACCCACGTTCCTAATGCTTTCAATTTATCCTAATAGACATTTAATGAATACTTTATAAACCCTTAGATGGGGAATTTTAAAATCAATGGTGCTATTTTATTGCTGTTTGTATTATCTTTATTTGGATGGTGTCTTAGCACTCTGGTGCCCATTGATTTTGGGCCTTAATCAATGAAAAAACGTTTCAGCTTAAATACATTCAGATGCACAAGAGAACCTGGATCCAGGGGTAAAAGGCTCTTTCCCAGGTGAGGTGCAGCTGGATCCAGGGGTAGCACCAGGTAATCCTGGATATTGTCCTGTTGCAGCTCTCCTCTTATTTGTGGCTCCTCAAAGCAGCTCTGTTACAAAGGGGGAAACCAGCAGATCTGTGCCCCTTCTGCTGCTGCTGGAGCTGATGCAGTCCCAGGCTACTAGTGACACTACAGTGCTGTATCCACAATGAAATCCTGGGTACTCTCCCTGAATAACTCTGAAAGCCTTGTGCTAGTGCTAGCTCAGCAGCACTTATGTGTGGTGGCGACTATGCCCAGAACTGATGGATATATATGAAGCTCGACAGCTTCTCCCATCAGTATTAGCTTGTTCAGTTCCAAATCCATCGATTTCCCTCTTCTGTCTCTGGTTCCGTCCAACCTGGCTGAGCGTGGGTGACTCTCATAATGAAATGAATGAAGTCCACAGTAACACCAGTGCTTTTTTGGATGGGTTTTGGGGAAGAGCTGTCTGAGCTAGGACACACCATGATTTTTCCTTGGATTTGAAATCAAAATCAAATTGCAAGACAACCTGGGATTCCATTCTGTCCTCTGTGTGTCATTTCGCACACACACACACACACACACACACACACACCCCAATTTGGAGGTGACTGCAATTTTCCCACAGTTTGTCAAACTGGAGATGTG
>JBCJKH010016910.1:7671-17700 GCA_039877255.1 Loriculus beryllinus
CCTCTTGTCCTGTCCCTTGTTCCTTGGGAGCAGAGACCGACCCCACCTCACTCCAACCTCCTGTCAGGCAGCTGTAGAGAGTGAACGTAGACGTAGAGAGCAGATGTGGTTGATACAAGCATTTTACACTGATGGAGAACTGATGTAATAGGTGACTATTTTCAGTTCTGCAGTAAGGAAAATACGTGATTCATTAAAATGGCTAGTCTATTTCATGTATCTGTGAAGTCAGTTGATGTGTAATTATAAACCAGAATGCAAACACTGAGAAAAATGCAAGCAATTCCATTGTCTTTGGAGCTTATTGAAATCATAAAGGAAGCATGCGAAGCAAAAGACACTAAAATTTCTGTGTGAGGCTCTGCGAGTCAAATGGCAATCCAGGATGTATAGTTGTTTCTTATCCTATTGATCTAAAATATTTGCTGCAGGTTATCTGGATCTAACTATAATGGATCAAGCTCCTTCTAAACTCGCTCTAAAGTACAGAGGCCAAACTTCAAGCAAATGAATTTGTTGCATTTTTTTTGCAGTCTTCTAAAATATTTGGGTTTAGTATTTTAGTATTTAAAATAATTGTTTAAAGATTCTGAGGGCAATTTTCAGGTAAAAGAAGAACTTCCCTGTTCTATTTCTTGCTTTGCAGTATTTGCATATAAAATTTGTTGCCAAAATTAGACTTCTCTGAAAAAAGTACATCTTGTCAGTTCTTGGGTGTCTTGGCATATTCTGTCTTGGATTGTACTGAACTGGTACCCAATCTCATCCTTTAATTTTTGATGATGACAAAATGCTAAAATTAAGGTCTGAGCTCTAATATGAGCTTGAAATAGCAGCAAGGCTTTGTGAGTAATGAGGAATTGTTAATGTTCATAGCTGTCATGCAGAATTCGGCAAGTTTTCCTCTAATGTGCCGAGGTTATTTTAATACATCTCTTCATAAAGTAGTAGCAGTTTGCTGTGGCTTTTGACTTATGGAATTGGCACAAACCTGACAGTCTCAGTTCCTGATTGTTGGATCTGATGATAGTTTTGGGCATAAGTAAGTGAGGTGCATGAGTATTTTGTTGAGGTTTTGATCTGGTTCTCGCTCTCCACCTGCCCTTCTGGTTCTGGAACAAGGTGGTTTGGCATCACCCAGCAATGTTAGGACTCCAGATGACATTGTGGCCTAATAATTAATTCAGCTACATTTAATGTGTTGTTACTCTGTGGTAAGATCAGGACAAGTTATTGAGTGGGCATAAAGAACACTTCTCCATTCTGCTTCTCCATTTATGTTCATGTCATCTGGGTTGTTTTAGAAAGCTCTTTAATTTCACTAATGCTACATTCAAATCTGCTTTTACATTTTACTCTGGGAACTGCTACAACTCTTTTGCCACCCTCACAATAGAAAGGAAAAGCTAAAGCATTCTGCAACTGTTCCTTCGGTCTGTTGTGTGGCTATGGCCAATACAGGACCCATTCCCTCCATGGCATCTAGCCTTCCTCTTTCTCTGAAGTTAAAATGCCCCTATGTCCTTTGTCTTTATTTTTGTTGTGGGTATTTTGTTGTAGGCATGTCTGTGTGAAAATACACACAAATTCTGAGCTTGGTGTCCTCAATTTATAAACATATGTATTTCAACAGAAAAAATAAAGCTCTTGTTAGAAGAACTCTGGCGGTGCATTGACAGTGCGACAGGAAAAAGAAAGACTCAGGAAAACGGCCCTGTCTTGGGTGAGATGACATGCAAAGTCTTGAGACTTTCTTGAAGTTGTCTCATTTTCTGACCAAATATTGATACATTTTTCAGCTTCTATTCAGGATAAGGTATGGCATGAAAAAAGGAGGCTGACTGGCACAGAAGGTGGGTTCCAGTAAATGTGAATTTATTAATATGCAAGTGCTTTAATTTAGTCTTACCGGGATATCATCAGTCTGGGTGCTGTCTGCATGACACTTTCTGACAGGCTTAAATACTTTCCTTGGTGATTGCCTGGTCAAGTGTGATTAGAATATTGGGAAATAATTGCAAATACGACTTTGAACAGCCAAATAAAGTGGAATGTTCTGTTGTGATCTGCTGTTGCAATTGAGAAATCAAAATCTTTTACTGTCACCTGCTTTGACTGTTTCTAAGCAGGCAAAATTCACCTCGTATAACGTGCACTCTTTCCAGTCTGAAACACATGCTAACGTAGTTGGATTAGAAAATGTAAGAAGCTGTTGCAGCCATTTTCTTAATTCATACCTGCCTGAATAATACTATATGACAATGCATTGATTTTCATATTTTTGATACAGAGAAACACAATGTATCATTTGGTGATAGGTTTCATTTTGTAACAGTGTAATAATAAAACAGTAATGTGAGTAGTTATTCATATGCACATTCACAGCAAACGTGAAATGCTTAACTTCAATAATGGTGTCATTTTCCTTCTTATATGCTTATGATGCTTTCATTTTTCTTTTATTTTCTCTACTACTTTGGTTTTCTGTAATTCAGGCTGTAGAGATACTGTCTGGAGTAAGTATCCTGCGTTAGTAAGAGCTTTGAGGGTGAACTGTTATCCTGTCTCCCCACCCTGTTAAGTCTACTAGTATAGATCCCGATGATGAATGTAGATTCAGACTGTGCTCCAGTGGAATCTTCTAGAATAGCTATAAAACTGGTATAGTTGACATTATCTTGCTTTGTCTTAGTGGTTCAGACTCCTTTTGCACAGGTGTGTTGTGGGGTTTGTAAGAGTACAGCTTTAAGTCGCATCATTAAAGACAAAATCTTGTATGATTAGGCTCAGTATTGAAATTTACAGAACAAACACTTCAAAAGCCTTTGCATATTGCATCATAAAACTAGGAATATAGCCAAGAACTCCCTAACTGTGTTTGTGGTGGGGTATAATTGTAACTGGCCTGCAAACTGGCTTGAAGCGGCAGGTTACTTTAAGCTGAGAATTGCAGCCTGAGCAAGGAATGTCACTGAATGCATGTCCTGCTTTTCCTGAACATCAGTTACTGGGCTAAAACTGAAGTAAACCATTGAGCAGTATGGCCTTTCAGTCCTGCCCAGTATGGTTCTTCCTGATAAGAAAAATTGGGAAGAATTGTCTTAGTCAGAAGTTAGTTTAGGAGAGAGCTCTTTGTACATACAGCTTTCTCATGAAGAAAGAACTGGTTGTGGATAACAGCATCTGAACTCTGTAGGGAAAGTATTTCTGAAAGTGACATTATGTGCTTCTTATTACTGATCTGTGGGAATATCACTTGAAAAGATGCTAATGCATTCTTGTTACTATCATGTATTATCTCTATAGAGAAAAATGGGAGAAAAATTCTTAACAATCTTCTTGTGTCTTAGAAACTCTGCAAATCCACCAAAAGATCAGGAAATGCGATGGGAAAATGCTGTCTTGGTGTTCTTCACTAGAAAGTCCTGGAAAGCAAAGTCCTGTAACAGCCATGCAACTTCAAGCAAGTACTGAGCCTTTTGGAGGTGACTGCATTGAGAACAGGACTACTGAAGAATGTTTGCACAGTAGTGAGGATAAAACTGAAGATGTGATGATACAGACAGATGGGGCACACAGCAGTTCAGACTTCTCTGATCAGGAGCAAAAGGGCCCAGGTGGAAATTTGATGGATATATTGGATTGGGTCAGGCCTCTCCCTGCTCTGCTTTCTCCAGTACAGCTTTCACCACCACCAACAGAGGTGAGTTTCAGGATGTATCTTATTTAGAACTAATTTGGTTGTGTAATTACTGCAAAAATGGTTGATATTCCTAGGCTTTTTTATTTTTTGAGTATCAGTATTAGTTACTCATGCACTGAAAGAGCCTGTGTGTGTTTATATCCATATGGATAGTTCTTAGCTTCTGGCATACTGCATGTGGAAGGGGGTAAAGCATACTTCTCAGAAGTACATGTAAAACAAAGTCACATTTGTCTCAACTGCTGTCATTTCCAGTGTTGCAGACTTACAGTCCCAACCCCTGTTGGGTATAAGTGTGGTTTCCATGGCAAAATTCCATAGCTTGAAAGTCAAGAGGAACCTGCTCAAATGTTGTTTTCCAGTCATCTTAGAATGCAAGTAGGTAGGTAAAGAAGTCTCTGAGTTTTTGGAGTCGTACTTTCCATCTGATATGAAGAACAGTGATGGAAAAGGATGTACTTCTGTTGATCGGCTTTAACCTCTCAAAACCTCTGCATGGCAGGGCCGCCAGTGTATTTGTTTAGAGAAGTAGATCTTAAAACTGGTACCAGGCTTTGGAATATTAACTTTGTTTTTTTCATTAAAGGATGCATTGTTTGGAGAAGACACAGATTCCAGTGATGATGAAGTTGATTGCAGTGCTTCTGCAGTGGAAGATATTTTACAAGAAGATCAATTTCATTCTCAGAGTTGTAATGCTCTCAGCTTCAATGGGGAGTGTAACAGTCAGAGCAAATCATGTGAGCATGGTCCTGATGCAGAAGTCTCACAAAACCTGAGTTGGAATGAAAACGATGTTCATATCAGTCCAAAGATGTCAAGCAGGGAGGAGGGGGATGCTGAAACAAAGCAAGCTGAATCTGCTACTTTAATTACAAGCATGAAAACTACCGATGATTGTTTGGAGGAGAAATCTGAGAACATGGAACCTGAAAAGAGAGAACTAACTGAAGTGACAGCACATGAACTGGAAGCCATCAAAGAACAGAAAGGAGATAGTGAGGACATGCACAGTGAGGAGCGAGGTTCTTCAGCTGATTTTATGTTACAGGGTTTTCAGCCTCAGAATGAGATGGAAAAATGTAGTGAGGTAGAGCAAACAGAGGAGAATGTAACCTTAAGCAGAGCTGTTGATGACGAGGGTGCATGTGAAGAGTATGGTGAATTAACAAAAGCAGAAAGCGATGGATTATCAGGAGAGAAAGGAGCTCCCAGGGCAGTACATGTTCCCCCAAATGTTCCTCACGTGCCATCTGAGCAGTGCATTGTGCTTCAAAGAGAAGATTCTGAGGAGAAATCTGATGTGTTGATACACAATGAAGTGGTTGAAAATGAATCAAAAAATGTAATCAAAGTAACTAATACGGCAGGTGATGTAGGGGAAAATACAGAAGAAGTGAAAAATGGAGTAGAAGTAACAGCTGCAATACAGATGAAAGGACCCTGTGCAGAGGCAAATAGTGAGACAGAGCTCTCTGAAAATGTAGTGTCTGATTCCAGTAGTCCAAAATCCTTCTGTGCAGCAGAGTGTCCTAAAGACCTGGTGATACAGCGTGATGGGGAGGGAATAATTATAGAGACTGAGGCAGACACTGGAGCTGATGAGATCTCTGTATGCTCTCACTGCTCTGAAATAAAACATGACAGTGAAGAGATACTGGAGAAAGAGAATGTGCAAACAGTAAAAGATGAAGCGGCCAGAGAATGTGATCCAGAGACTCTTAAAGTCTCCGGATGTTACTTGCCTGTATCTCCTGTTGAAGGAATTGGAAATGTATTGTCTATGGATGACATGGACAAACATGTAGGCATGGAGGAGACTGCTTTGTCAGTCTTTCCAAAAGATGATGAGCAGCTCAAAACTGAAGACAGGAATAGAACTAGACCTGGGATTACTGCACTAGCCAAGGAATTTAACAGAGAAAGTGATCCAGAAACAGCTGAATTGTCAGAGCTAATCCATACAGCAGAAAATGGGAAATCAGTGGATATGAAGGAGGGGGGATATTTAAAAAGCAAACCACACCAGGAAGATGATGGTAGGAATTTGTCAGAAGGGAAGTCAGAGTTGAAAAGTACACTTGCACTGTCAAGCACAGCATGTGTCACTGGTGCTGAAAGCAGTGTAGCCAAGTGTGAATCCTCTGTGTTAGATTTTACAGAAATACAGGGTGAAATAAACCAACCTGAAAACCTGTGTAGTGCATTAGAACACGGGTTGCCCAAAACTCAAAACTCTGGGGTGTTTGAATCTCGAGACACTGAAGTCAAAGTTAGTCCAGAAGATTTCAGAGAAAGAAGCAGTGAGCTGTTAGAAAGAGTGGGTACCACTGAATCTGTCTTAGCAGAAAGTAATCTTCCTTCTGAGGCACAGTTTGCAAAACCTCTGAATCGGTTCTTGGGAACTGAAAATGTTAAATGTGATGACATCAAAGGGGAATTAAACAAAGCAAGCAAGGAGATGGTGTCTTCCAGTTCATTTAACTGGGAAGGGAATGTTACGAAGACAAATGATGTTTCAGAGATCATCTGCCAGCCCGCTTCAGAAATGGACTTTAATAGTGGCTTGGTTTTGTCTATAGAAGGGGACTTGGGGATGGGCTGTATAAATGCTGAAGAAACAGATTCTCCTGTGCAAGTGGGAGCCGACTTGGGATCCACAGTGCCTCCTAATCTCAATTTCAGCCTTCAGCAAGTTGAGAGTTTTGTTGAAACTAATGTGACAGAAAAGGCTGCTGCTTCTTCCCATACATGGGAAAACAGAGGAGAGAAAAATCGTGTTATGGACAGTGCATGTAAGTGTTCTCCAGAAAGCTTGGAAGAGGGTGCAGAGATCCCATCTGCTGAAAAAGACATCATGTGCAAAGAACTGGACTGCCTTGAGAGGGTATACATACACCAAAATGAAATGGAAATATCAGATGAGAAGGAACAGACAGTAGGTAAAGAACCTCCTGCCCCTGTTAAATCACAGCTCCTGCATGCAGACTCTTCTAATAAGAATACTTTTCCTTCTCAGAAGTTTGATTGTCAAGAATCAGGATGCAGGACTTATACACAGGAGGTTACAACAGATCCTTCTAAAGCTGGTTCAGTAACAGCGGGAGGGGAAAGCGAAGAACTGAATAGTTTTGAGGCATCTGGGGAAAATGCCATAAAAATGTCTAAACCCGATTATGATGAGCCAGAACAGAGCAATGAATCTGAAGAGAAAGACTGTTCTGTACAGAAACTTAGAGATATGAAATGTTCTGAATGTGTTGCCATGGTCAGAGAGGAACCCAGAGCTTCCGGGAGGGTTGCAGGGGGTGCTCTGGAAACCAGTGATGAGACTGTTCACCCAGACTACCAAGTATCTGAACTTCAATCAACCATGCACCCAGGAAGCCCCGTGACAGTTAGTGAGCTAAAAGCAGACACTGTGGTGGATATGGATACACACTGTGAAACAAGCAGCTCTCCAGATACCTCAAATGAGTTGTTGATTGTGGCTGGGGAGGGTAATCTTAAAGACTTAGCCTCCTGGACAAAAGAATCTGTATTGGTAACCTCTGACAGTGCTGAGGGTGCCAATGAATGTGTGGTAGACTCTGACAGAGCTGAATGCATCAGTGACAGTGAGGGAGGTCTGTTAAAAACTGGGACATCGAAAGAAAGCCCTGTGATGCCAGATGCTTCACAAAATGAATTACCAGTATGCCAGACGTTAAGCAGATTATCAGAAACTGTAAAAAACAGTGAATTAAATACAAGAATGTTAGCACTTGGCAATTTCTTAGAAGAAAATGATGCTGAAAAATGTCAGTCAAAGGTGGAGCAAAATCTGCTACACAGTGTTGATATGGGGGTCTCGGTGTCTGAAGAATATAATCGTAGTCAGACTTCCAGTTCTTGCAACACAGGAGAAAAGAACACTGATGTTATCCTAGATGGTAGCAGTAGAAAAAATACGTTTGTCAAGTCTCTTCCAGATCCAGCCCTGTGTGATGTAGAATGCAGTTGTCACAAAGTTAGGCAGCCTTCTGAGCCACAAAACTCAGTATTTGAGAAGCCACGTATGAGAAAGTCAGAATCTTGTGTGGGTGATGCTCTCAAAAAGAGCAACAGGTTGAAGTGTAAAGAGCAAGAACCATCTGAAGTCTTGACTGTTTCAACCAAGGCAGCTGCCCAAGCCATGCGTGCCAAGGTATCAAAGAGGCTGTCTCAAGGTAAAAGGAAAACAAAGACTCTCAAAGTCACTCAGGCAGTTCTTGCAAATGCTGATACTTCAGTGCCAAAAAAATGCACACCCGAGACTATAAATAGAATTAGGCAAGAGATAGGTCCTCCTCTGCCCCCCTTGCTCCTGCCTTTGATGGGTACTCCTCCAAAAGCCACATGTACCATGTCCCCAGCAATGTCTTCTACTGGTCGATCCTCTTTGCTTTCCCCTCTTGATGACCTGATATCGCCGTTACGTGAAACTCCCATTCCTCCTCTCATGTCTCCATTAACAGATACGCCACCAGTAAAATCTGCTCTTTTGTTGTCTCCTCCCTCACCCTCAGAAACGGCATTAGGCCGAAGGATTCGCTCCTCACCCCTGAAATTCTGTACTTCCATTCCAAAGCACGCACTTCCTGTCCCAGGAAGGTTTCCTCTGTTGGCAGCTGATGGTGCTGCTCCTGCTCCCCCTCAGGAGAACTCGGTGAAGATACTGGACACCATGTACCCAGAGCTGTCTGCAAGGGCAAGGACACTAAACATCCTCAAAGGCAATATACACCTTAACCGATGTGCTTTTTCAGACAGCCAAAGTTTGCCAGGACCTGTGGCTCAAATTGGTGGGTTCAAAGCAATTGCATCTGCATCAACTGCTTTTGTTAAAACTGGGGGCAATTTGAAGTTTGATAGTAGCAAAGACCAAGAGAAAGATGGGCAAAATCAGCAGCTGTTCTCAAACTCATCAGATCATCTTGGAAAACGGACCCTATTGCCAGTATCTATGCCGAGAAGCGCAAAGAGACTGAGGCTGGACAGTGAACCACCAAAGCTGGAGCCCGATGATATTGCTGCTATGGGAAACACTAAAGATACAACCTCTGGAACGCAGGAGGCTTTCCATGTGAAAAGCTCTGAAACCAGTGACCCAGTGCACGGTTCCAGGTCAGAAGCATCACTACCACTAAAGAAAGCTGTTGATACTGACTGTCAGAAAGTTTCTTTGGCATTGAAGAGAATTGCCGAGTCCTGTTTTGACTTGTTACCAGTCATTAAAGGTCATGTGTATGTTGGCAATGTCTCAAAGATTCCAGTAATGAGAGATGAAGAGAAAGAAATCGTCTATGAATTTGGTGTAAAAAACAAGGTAAGTAGCATGGTTCTGGTGTTTTAATAATGATTTCTGTGCAGATGGAAAGAATATAAGCATGTAGCATGAATAGCTACATGCTTATATAGCATGTAGAATACAGCATGAATTCTCAATTTTCAGGCAATCTGCACGGCCAAAGTGTAGTCTTGAAAGGTTACCAGGCATCTAAACTTGTAAAACTTAAGAAAATATACAACTTCACAAGAAATTACTGTTCACAGGTGTCCAAGGTGCAAAACTGCATTTGTAAATACATTTGCTCTTCTGATACATGCATAAACCACTTTGGTTTTCAGCATTTTTTATAGTGGATGGCATTAACAATCATAAAAGGAGTTCCTGTAGAAGTGTGAGTTTCAATTACTTGTATACTGCATTGTATATACAATAGTGACACGCATTCATTCCATCTTTATTATTCTACATCACGTTGCTCAAATGAATTTCAGTGGAAAAGCCTTTCATTGGTTTGTGTCTCAGAACTTGCTTAGCATCAGCGTTTAAAAAAAATTCACTTTAAATACCATCTTTCTCATAGATAATAGTCTGCACCAGAGCAATTCACCAAGTGATGCTTGGCAGCATTCTGACCTGTTTCAGTTTTTGAATGTAATTAAGTTCTCCACAGAAGCTGTTATCAAGTTTTCAGGTCATCTGTGTTAGGAGCTGCCCGATCTGGTAACTTCATAGAAGAAAGACTGCAACAGCTTTATGTTTCCAGGTCCAGCTGGTAGCAAGGCTGAGTATGTATTCCTAATGGGCACACATGGACACTTATATGTGCCTAATCTTGTTCCCTTCTCTGCTTGATCAGGGTTGAAAACCTGTTAGTGGAAAATACATACATATATATATACATACACACATACAGACAGTATGGATCCCTCCAGTAGTTAACAGTCAGACACTTAGTATACCTGGTAGGTGACTTCTGTTCTCCCCTCTTATCTCATGCTGTGACAGACTTAGAGAT
>JBCJKH010016910.1:20779-38172 GCA_039877255.1 Loriculus beryllinus
TTTGGGGTTTTTTTTTAGATCTAAAACCAGCCCTGGATTTAATCTGGTACCACTGGAATTACAGCTCCTATAAACTTCCTGATTTGGTGCAGGTTTACAGTGGGGCATGAACTTGTATATGTTTCCTTTTAGATTAAATTACAGCTGTGGTGTAGCATTAAGCTCTGCTATTCAGAGTTATGCTGTACTGCAGTCCCTGTTTAGCAAAGAATGTGTATTCTCCATTCTGTCAGGTTACAGCTTTTGATCTTATGCCAATAAAGATGCACACAAGTATGTCTCAGTAAATGTTCCTGAAAAACCTGATTCAGTGCATTTACACTCCCTACCTTTATGGATCTCTATGAAGTATGAAAGCAGCTGTATCTGGAGAGAAGTACCTCAGGAATCCCTGTTTGATGATAGCAGATGACATCGTGCTATCTGTAGTATTTTTTTACTTAAGTGGAAATACAGGGACAAATTTCAAGTGGATTGTGATCGACAATCTGTTATACCTATAATTTTATGAAAAGGTTATTGTACTTAGGAAAGTAAAGCTCATGTGGAATGTATATTTATTTCTTGGTCTAAGTATGCCATTTCAGTCACTTGCAGCACTGCAGAACTTGCCAATGCTATGAGCTTTTTTACTGAGCATGCTTATATGATAAACTTAGACTTTTTCCTTACTAATTGAGATACTCAGAAGATGCTTGGTTTTAAATTTTCTTGCTTGTGTTATCTACTGAATTAGCAGAATTGATTCATATGGCACGTTTTAGTAGTTATTACTATCTTAACTACTGAATATTGGTGCTTGGAAATTAGTTCTTAATGAACAATAAACAGTAACAAATCCCCGCATCAGCAAATCATTTTAACCCCCCAAAACATACCAAGTGAGCAGGATTACTCTCATCGTCTTCCATTGGAAAACACTCTTCTGGCCTTAAAGTTTCACTGAGAGAAATAAAAAATCCCCAAATTAAAGTAAGAATGAAGAGAGTGGGTGTGTAGGGTTTGTGGGTTTTGTTGTTTGGGTTTTTTTCCCCTCAAACTCTCCTTTTAGGAAAAGCATCAACAAAAATACCAACTACTTGAAGATTTTGGTTTATGCACTGGTTTTGTTTGTGTTAAGTCAAACCCAAAGTTGAATTTATGGTATAAAGATGCTGTGGACAGTTAGAATCAAGTCTATGTAAAGAGTTTCGTTCTGGGTTGGTGACTTTTCATGCATTAAGATAATCACCTTCTAAAATTCCAGAGTTCCTCTTTAGATGCTGGGATTATGGTCTCAAACCTGCTTTTAGAAATGCAGTCATGTCCAAAAGTAGAATTTCAACCAAGTGAGCAATATGGAGAAGATCTGAGTGAAGATGCTTGGCAGTACATATTTGCTGTTGATCTACTTTGCTCTCATCTGAAGTGGGACTGGACACATGACAATGTTATAAGGTATTGTGGCAAGCAGTTCTTTCAGATGTTTTCCTGTGTAGGATTTTTGTGGTTGGTTTGGAGGCGAGCTTTTTTCTCCCCCAAATTTGAGACATTGACTTAGCTTTTCACATAATATTGCATAGGTACTTAAAAATGAGGGTTGTTTAATCTGATGAAACCTAGACTACTTTGTTTGTGTTCCTTGTTTTAAGATAGAGTGAGTGATCAATGAGGAAATTATACGATTTTACAGTATTGGTACAAGAAATTACCCCTGTTTGAACATTCAAATAAAGAATTGTTTCTAAAATAGCTACATGTGAGCAATTGGGAAAGATTCTGAGATGGATTTTTTGTCAACGAAATAAAATGATTGACTGTGTTCCCCTGAACGTAATGGTTGAATTCTCCACTCCCCCCCATCACTAAGACAATGAGGGTGGAACTTTGCATATGTAATACTCCTTCAGTGCTGCAAGTGAAATGTAACCATAACCATTAGCATACTATCCTGATTTCAGTCTCATTTTAATTCTAAAATCTTTATAGTACTTAGATTCAATATCTTAAATATTCTTTGAACCCTGTAATGCAGTGCATGGACTGCCACCATACTTAACTTGGTTTGAAAGACTTCATTTTTATACCTACACTGATACTTGATACCTACACTGATCTGACAGCCCCTTGTTTTCCATGTAAAGGTTCCACAACCTAGCAGAATCTCCAGAGATATGGCATTTGTTTAATTATGGCATAATATAATCAGAGTATAAAGTAAATGTAAATAACTCACAATCATCAAGTTTTTTATACATGTTCCATGCTTTCAAATAGCAAAAAAGTTATTTTTACTGAGAGACTTTTAAAATGAATACAAATTAGCTTAAGTGAAAGGTATTTAGTTTAACTAAAGCCATACAGAGTTGATTGTGTGGAGCTGGGCTGACAATAGGTAACTAGGTCTATTAGCATCATTTTGAGGATCAGAAAAGCCTTTTCTCAGGTCCTTTCAGGTTTAAAAACAAGCATCAGAGCCTACCTGTAACATGCAATTTTCATTCATACAAATTTTCAGTCATACAAAAAGCTTGCATAACATCTTAGCATGACATTTGAAAGTAACACAATTTCATATAAATATATGAAGTCAAAAGAGTAAGTTCTTGACTTGAGGTAGTGATGCAGGTGTTGCAGGGAAATGAATACAGGATGAACAGGAATGCAATTCAGAACAGGAATGATTCCTTCAGAAAGTTAGCTTTTATTCTTCAGGTTTAAAACCTTTAAATAACTCATATTTGTGGATACTTGGAATATTTTGAATTCCTGAAAATATGAATTAAAAATGCAACTGGAGCTTTGGAAATAGATGGTAAACAGAAGAACCATTTGCATTCATTATTGTATGAATATTGTGCTGCCCCTTCATGCAATGTCAGATTGCCAAATTTGCTTACCTTTCACAGCAAAGTGCTTTGGCCTTCTATGGATAAATGGATAAAGAAGAGAAAAGGGCCTGAAACTGCTCAGTCCATTTCTGACAGTGTTACAGCACTGATCCTCAGGCTAATTGGTAAGTAATCTAAATTCTTAGTTGCACATCTGCTTTGTGTAAATATGTCTTTTGCAGATATGTCTTTTGTAAATATGTCTTTTGTCAGCCTGCCTCAAAAGTGAATTGAAGTATTTGGACATTTTTTTTTATCTTGATTTTAATTTTTTTTCACATTTTTCAACAATTTTCACCTTAAAACCAGTTTATAGTCCTATGCAGATATTTTCTGTTTGTCAGCCTGTGGAAAGCAGGTACTTAAATTTCTCTGATGTTACTTTCATTACAAAATAACAAATACCAACATGTTCCCTATATTTAAAATGAAATTGTAACTACATATGCTTTATAGCAAAGTGTATAAAATAAAGTTTTGTTTGCAACATATCTTCTTGCAATTGTAAGTTAGATTCATTTATTTGAGATCTAGATGGCATTCAGGTAAATAGATTACCTTTGGGTTGCAATAGATGTTTTCTGTATGTAGGCTATATAATATTGTTTGTCAAAGAGAAACTGCATTCCTCAAGTTTTACAGTTACAAATTGTAAACCCGTAGGAGTTCAATCTGATGGAAAATGCCTTGGGGTCTTTAGTCATAAAAGAAATAGGACAGCTGTTGTGCCCAAGACAGCATGGTAACAAGAGTGAATAAGTTTTGTCATTGAAATCTGCATTTTCTGTTGGTATTTCAACAATCCAGCAATCTAAAAATCAGGAGGTTGTCTGAATGTTAGGCACATACTAACATTTCTTTTTCTTTCAGGTCGATTGGGCCAGATAGGTTTGAAGGAAGGATATCTTGCTGCAGTGAAGAATATTAGTTCTGTAATTGGACTGTTTGTACAGCAGGCAAAAGAGGAAGGTAATGTTTATTTAGCAGAACTTCAGTGTAACATCTGCAGTGTGAAGCTTTGCCAGTGTAAACAGGGACATGCACAGACTGAGACACATATGCCAAAGCAGCTTGCTTGTGCAGTTGTATGTTAGTGCATAACAGGACAAACAGCTCTCAGTTTGAGTTCCTTTCTCTTCTGAAGTTAATGAAACATGTATGCTCATAATGAAACTTTACCTTCTGTTCAAGACCATGAACAAATCTGACATAGTTTCAGCCACCTTGGAATTACACTGCTTTGTGTAACAGCATATAAACTGCCTCAGAGAGCTTAAAGAGTAGCCTTAACTTGAGCAGTGATACCAAATTTGTTACCTGAGCAGCTCATGCAGAAGCTTGCTATTAGCAAGATGGTTGTGTTGAGAGAGGATAACAGGAGAGCCAGAATTCCTGAGTGAGACAAAGCAGGCCAATTAGGGCAGCAGAGATCTATGTTGCTAAGTTATTCCAGAGGTTAAGTACATTTTGCAGTGAAACACTAGTTGATGTTAGGAAGTTGTTTTGAACCACTTGTATAGCTTTTCTTCCTTGCAATCTCAGGTTCTTCCAAATGGTAAATGTCTGTTTCACACTGTGTAAATCTGACTTTTCATAAGAGTTGGATCACCCTTAACTAGAGTAAAATCACTAGATGTGAGCATCTTTTATGCCCTTTGAGTACTAAAAACCTGCTGAATTCAGAAAACTGGAAATTGCTAATATGAAATAAGATGTTAAGGAATTTGTGTGCAGATTGTCATCTTGCTGCTTTCTGGATTTAGGCATCCCAATTGTTAATGTATTTTAATTCCAGTTCTTGAACTCATCTATAGATTCACGTAGCCCAGGAACATTAATTACATATCAAAGTTTCTATAAACTTGATTTGTGTTAACTTTTTGCAGGAGTTCCCTGGGGTGTGCAGCTGGCAGCCATATATTCACTGTGTGACTTGGCTTCAAGCAACCCAGAAGGTATTGTTGAGGCCATCCACGCTTGGAGAGCAACAGTTCTTAACAACATCCCTTTTGCTGTCACAAATGGCATAGCTGAAATCACTTCTCTGTGTAAAATGGAACTAAACTAAAATCTAGGGAAGTGGACTGAACTAAAGGAAGAAGTGCCTTATTTTACTAAGTAGTTGGGGTTAAAAACAATATGTGCTATGGTCCTTTTTTATTATGATTGTTTTAACAGAATGTCTGATCACACAAAAGCAAACTGAAGTATTTTATGTGGGTTTTCTGTTTGAGGGAAGAGGTGTACAAAAAATAGGTAAAAACACTTGCTTTTCCTAATAACTGACCAGTAATCTGAAAACCAGTGTTGTCTCTAGCTCCTGAGATATATCTGGTTTGATGTCAATAAAGATTACTAATAGTTTGCTATTTTACTTCCATCAGTTTGGAGCACAAGATATTTTATTCAACAGAAGATTGAGTCTGGCTGAAAACCTGGTCATTTTGTACTATATTTATAAAATAACTATTAATATAGCAGAACTCTGCCCAGATTCTGCTTTGTTTTGCTTGAGTAGCCTATAAGCTTAATTTAAGACACTTGTGTAAGAAAGATAGGAATTGACTTTTTGTGTAACAATCATGTATAGAGTAACAGAGATACTAAATCTCTGAACCTGTATATATGGTATTCTGATAATGTGTTTCACATTTGATACTGTTCCACTTGGGGAATTTTGTGTATGTAAATAGAAAGTTGGCTCAACAAAAGTTCACGTTTCTAACGATAGCTTCACTACACCCTGCGGTTTTGTACCTTTCGTAATAAAAGAAGCAAACACCGTTGTGTTCTTGTTGACCTTTTTAAATTGCACAGAATGAACTCCTGTTTCTGGATTATATAAATACTGTTTGAAGGGCAGGAGGAAGTTACCTGTGAGCTCATTTCACTGAATGAACTGACCATGAGTGGTTTCTCTACCCAGTCTTCAGCTGATGTCTGGGATGTGCCAAGGGCCTGGGAGCAGCACAACTGGAGCATAACCTCTCCAGCCCCTATCCCTGTGTGTGGTGGTATGGAGACACACGATTGTTTCTTTTGTTTTCTAATTTCCTTCGTAATGACTGTGACAAAACACAGCATCTGGGCACTGTGAGCAGCATCCCTGGGGTGTTTAAACGTCAAATAAAAGGCAGTTTAGCTGGGGAGCTTGTAGTGTGACAAAAGCACACCAAACAGTGCTGAGGAATCCAAGAGGGCAAAAGCATTTAGCTCCTTGCAGTCTTTAAGAGCAGCACAGAGGCAAAGGACCAGGTCTCTTGTAGGAAAGTTCCCCAGCACATGGACAGGACAGGTAAAGCAAGGTTTTCCTTCGCTTTGTAGGTGATCTCTTATCTCTGCATAGAGCCCTGCGCACCAGGCATTGAAACAGCACAGGGCAAAGGCAGCCTGCCTGCAGGGCAGGTCCTTTCTCAACGCCCTGCAGGTGTTCTGGTTGCTCTGGGTGGCTCGGCTGGGGATGAGAAAGACCAAATGCCTGTTCCAGAGCTCTGTTCTCCCTCCTTTCTCACACGATTGCTGCTTCTCCCCTCACGAACGCTCCATGCCGGACCCGTTACCTTGCAGAGCTGGGCCTGGCTCTGCCCGCCCTTTCCCTGACAGACTCCGCCCTCTGGCGGGCGGTGCTGCGCGCAGCGCTGGGAGCCGCCATGCGCTTCCGTGCTAAGGTGGTGGATCTCGCCTGCCTCAACCACTTCAGCCGTGAGTGTGCCCGGGCAGGGGGACGGGAGGGACGGGAGGGACGGCGGGCGGGCCCTTTTGTACCAAGGAAAGGGAAGGGCGGTAGGCGGGGTAGTCCCGGCCCGCGCCGTGAGGCCCGGACACCGTTAATGGGTGTGAGGGGAAGCAGCGTGGGGCGCTTTTCATGGAGTCCCAGGCTGGTTTGGGTTGGAAAGGACCTTAAAGCTCGTCCAGCTCCAAGCCCCTGCCGTGGGTAGGGATACCTTCCACTAGAGCAGGGTGCTCCGACCTGGCCTTGAGCACTGCCAGGGATGGGGCAGCCGCAGCTTCTCTTCGCTCTGAAGTGTTTTGAGAGCTTCCTCAGCAGTTCGAGCTGCGTTTGTGGAGACCGAACGCTGCCTGGGATGAGCGTGTGGAGCGGCTCCCGTTGTAACATTGCCCTTCCTCCGGCAGGTGTAATTAACACAATCGCCAAGTTAGCCAAGACCTGCACCTTGCGCCTGACTGCCAGCAAGCTGTATTTCATCCTCTCTGATAAAGTAGCCAATGGAGGTGTGGGTATGTGGTGTGAGCTGAACCAGGTAAGCCCGGGACACTCAGTAGCCACACGGCATTGAAGACCAGAGCGGGCAGTTGGGTCTGGTGTACAGGGTGGTTTATTGTATGTGCAGCCCTCACCTGAGACGTGCCAGGCCTCAGTCCTGTGTGGCCTTGTTCACTGAAGGCATTCTGCCTTGCAGGACTGCCTTTTGGTTACACAGACTGTGTGTTTCTGGCTAGACATCCCCTTTGGTTGTCACTTCATGTAAAGCTTTGGTGTGGGCTGGCCCACAAGGGTCAAAACTGGTAACAGGAAAATCTAACTCACTTCTTACACCCCTGTTTTGAGGGCTGGTAGTTGTTAAGGGAGGATCTGAAACCAATATATTTAGCCTGAAGCAACGGGCCTTTGCACCTGTGTAGCCTGTCTTGACCCTTGCAGGTGATGCCGGGCACAGGAAAGCTTCCTGGTGTACGCATGCCATACTAAGCTTGAGTTCTGGTAGGCAGAACTTACCTCTCTGTCGTATTTTCATTTGCTGTGTTTTATTTCCCCCCTTAAAAACTTGTAGGGGAATTTCTTCGATGAATTTCAGATGGAAGGAGTGGCTGCAGAGCACAATGAGATCTATTTAGAGCTGGTGCCTGAGAACCTGTCGAGAGCATTGAAAACTGCCCAAAATGCTAAGGCAGTGAAGATGAAGTTGACTAACAAACACTGTCCCTGTCTCAGAGTCGCTGTGGAGCTGGTAAGTGCAACCATGCTTTTATCTTCATTACTAAGAAGAAGCTTTTAGAAATTAAGTGCTTTTCCTAAGATCAAATAGAGGCTTTGGTGTAATTCTAGAAAAATAAAGGAAGAAAAATGCCATTTTCATTAGCCTTTCCTGCCATCATGAGTGGTAGCACATAGAGTCAGGTTTGTGTTGTCTAAAACACAAGGAAGAGGTGGTGGAAGAATAAAAGACATTTGCTTGAAACACCTTTTTCTATTGCCTACGTTTCTCCATTCCTTCATTCTCTAAACATGTGGATTATTGCTTTCTCACTGAAGCCATTAGGTGAAGGAGGTTTTAGTGTAGTGTTTGGCTCTGTTTTGCTTTTGGTTGTCCTTAATATCAGACTGATAGGAACCTATGAAAAACTGGAACTGAATGTCTTTTGCACTCAGCTATAGTATTTCCCAGAGTGGATCTGAAAAGTTTGAATTTAGAATTCCAGTCTTGTTTTTAACTGCAAGAGCATCCTCTCTTTTCTCTCAAGCCATCCTTATCAAGCAGCAGTAGGATTGTGACACATGACATTCCTGTGGGGGTTATTCCCAGAAGATTATGGAATGACTTCAGAGAGCCCAGTGTGCCAGACTTTGATGTAAGCATCTTGTTTTATATTCCCTATGGAAAGGGGAGGTTGCAAGTGGAATGGTGGTGCTGTGGTGTATACTGCCAGTGAGGTTTGGAGGGAAGGTGAAAGGAAGGAGGGAAGGCTCGAAGCTAGAGGTTTGGAGAGTGATGGGACATGGGTTCCATCTTGACAAGAGAGCTTCCAGAACCTGTAGAAAGGGAGCAAGTCATTACCAGTCATTGGTGTGACACTCAGGGTGAAGGAAGGGAGGAGCAGAGGACTTGCATGGCTTTAGGTAGGAGCACTTCCAAAGCACACAGGTTTTGACCGTTTTGGTTGTTTAGGTGCCAGGTGGCCTAAATAATCTGTTCTGAAATTCATGGCCCACCTGGCAGAGTTAGGTCTACATGTGTTTCCTCCTGATCTTTATATATCTTTTTATATCCTTTCTGACTTTTAGCATACTTTTAAGGAAAGGACTTTGTGCAGATGTGATTCTGTTTGAGATTATGGATGTCTGTTACTTCTATAGTTGAGAGCATTTAAATTCTGAAGATGTAAGACTTAGTAGAAACTTGATGTGTTTTGTTCTTTCAGCTTTCCACTGCTGCAGTTGCAGAAATCATTATAGTACCATGGGGATTGTGTTATCCCCTTTTTGGCTATAGTAACTGTTTCACTGCTCAGTAACACAGATGTGGGTTCAAGTGAGAATCTGATCTGCAAAAACCTGTCTCTCATTTATTTTGAACACAGATGGGATTGTATGTCTGAAGCTATTGCCAGAGCAATGGCCTGTTGGTATAATGGGAAAGAGTTCCTCTGTTCCTGAGACCTTTGCTGATTTCAGTTAAATATTGTGCTTCCTGCACTCAGTAGATAACAGATCCCAAAATAAGATAGGATTGAAGGGAGAAATAAATGCATTACATTTCAGTCACACATGAAATACTTGTGCCAGTGCAGTTCTTATGTCTTTCTAGGTCAGTATTTACCTCCCAGTGCTGAAAACAATGAAGAGTGTTGTGGACAGAATGAGGAATCTCAGCAATTACATTGTAAGTTAAAGCATTTCAGATGTTTGTCCTACAGACCTTATTTTTATCTGGACATAGCATGTTTCCCTGTTGCCCAAACTGGTCCCCCATGTTACATCTTATTTTGGGATAAAACATTGCACTAAAGGCATCTGAAGACTGTGTGTAAGGGTTGAAGAGAATGATGGGATTTATTTTAGGATGAACACTGAAGAGCTTGTCCTGGGCTTCCTGGAAGCTTTCCCTCTTTATACTGAGTCCTTGAAAGAATTGTGTTGCTACAAGCCATTCTTTATAGTTGGTAGGAAATTGTGGTTGTTGAGGAAGCCACCTGGGGGCTTCTGAGGTGATTTCAGTAAAGAAATGCCCGTTAAGTGAGTCTTGTGTCTAGAATTAACTTGAGGTAGGATTTAAAGGAAGTCCTATGGAGAGCTCCTGTTTGTCAGCCTGTACTCCAAACTCTGACATGGTGGCTTTCCAGTCCACCCTGGCTTTGCAGAGTGCTGGTGCAAATGCAGGAAACCTTGCATTTCTCTAGCTTCAGTCTCCTATTTCTAAAGCCTTTCCTCAACACATCAGCTTCCCAAAGCCAGTGCTTGTTCTAGAGGTACTGGAGGGCAATGGCATTTCTTTCTTTTCATAATTTCAGGGAGGCTGATCTAGGATTCATCTCACAGGAATGATGAAAAATGCTTTTTGTAGGTGAACTTTTAAATGTTCATCTTCAGAAAGTACAGTTGAGCTGTGAAGGCACTGAAGTGTGTCTGGAAGCTTGTACTTGAACAGAGATGCACTTTATTCTCCTGTAATTTGGTGTAATTTCAGTGTGAAAGAGCTTGCCTAAAACTGAGATTGGTTGCATTGCAGATGATTGAAGCAAACTTGAGTGGAGAGATGAACTTGAAAATAGAAACTGATTTAGTTTGTGTAACAACACATTTTAAAGACTTGGGAAATCCTTCCTGGGGTAAGTTTCCGGGTTTGTTGGCTCTTGTGGCTGTCTGATCTCAGTGTGGTACTTACCTTCTGGTAGTCCTTATAAAATAGCATCAAATACATTGAGGTTTTTTCAAATGAAACCTTAAAAAGTGACCAATGGTTATTTCATGTTAGTGAGGGAATTCCACTATCCTTACCAACTTCGTAGGAAAACTGGGCTTTCTCTTCTTTGTACTGCTGTTTCTGAAAACAACCCCATTGGGTTCCAGCTTTTCAGCGATTGTCATGCGTGTTCCTATGTTTTGCAGCTCCTAATGTTTTGACCAAGTGTTGTGTTCTTGCGATTTTAGCATTAGAGGATGGATGTCAAAGTTCTCAAGACAGAGATCCAGAAAGCATGGCTGAGGCTCGCATAGACATCAAGAAGCTGCAGCAGCTGCTTGCTGGACAGCAGGTCAACCCCACAAAAGCATTGTGCAGTAAGTTCAGCAGCTCTGCTTGCTAATTGCAGTAAAGGACAGATGTTGGCCATATTTGTCTCAGCAGAACAGCAGATACTCTGTTTTGTCTGTTTGAAACTTGACTGGTTTTACTATACCTGAGGACTTCTAATATTTCTTAAAGCACCCAGTTTCTAGCAGGGTTTTGTATTTGATTTTGATGACTTTGTATGCTTTTCCTGAGACCATCTGTGAGTTATGGTTTAATGCAGATACTAAGAACTTCCTGAGGAAGATGTAAGTCATGGATGTAGCATTATAGGCCTATACATTACATATTTCCTTTTTGGTATCAGCTTTCGTAGACTCTTTATTAATGCTTCTTAGATCCTCGAGGACTTAAATATTACAGGATGATATGTCTTGTCATCCTGCTGTCAGAAGTGGTAAAGCATTGTATTCTGATGATGGCATTCTGTAGAAGACATAAACTATTTTTCCTGCTTTAAACTGGATTTTTGGTGGTTTTTTTCTCTTTACAGATATTGTAAGTAAAAGAATTGTCCACTTCATCTTGCTTCATGAGGATGTTTCGCTTCAGTATTTCATTCCAGCACTAACCTGAATACTTTGGAATCTCAGTAATTTTCCAACCTGAGGCCTTTTACTTCAAGTCTAAAAACTTTCGTGAGTTGCTGGAGTACTCTCATGTGATATGCTGCTGGCTACAGCCATTAGACGGACATTATTTCCTTATTTATGAAATTATTCAAAACATGTCTTCATCAGGAAGGCCGTTTCTGTGAAGAGTTACTTGCTATGAAAGATACAGCGTTGGGGAACTGGCATATCTGAGCATTACGGGCAGCGAAGGTGAAAGTTGCATGTGCTTCTGGGATCTCTTGAGATGCAGGGAAGGTAATGTAGGGGTGTGTTTTCTTTCACAAGTATAAAGGTAGACTTGGCTGCTGGGTGTATCCAGTATTGGACAATACAGCTCCAAGTTAAACTGTCATATTTCTGTGAAGCAGGAGAGTGACAGATTGATATCTCCTTATAATATAAAAGTTATGATTGTGAAAACATTTATCTTTTGGTTAAAAAAAACCAAAACAAAATAAAAAAACCCACAAAATCCCAAACAAACACCACAAGGGGCAGTAATGCTGGTACAGGTAAGGAGTATGCAGTGAAAGATCCATTTCATGTTCTGGAGGGGAGGACACTAAACACACCAACAGAGGTGAAATCTCTCCAGCCCCAGGGCTTTCTTACCCTTCCCACCTAACTAAAGCACAAGGATGCAGCTCAGCCCTGCAGTCCTGTTGATGTGTGCGTGCTGATTAGAGGGAAAATAATACTCAGTTCTAAACCTGCTGTCATCTGTGAATCCAGTTGTCAGAGCCCTGAGAGCAGTATTGGGTCTTGGAGGCCCTAAGCAGCCTCACCAGGGACCTCTATCCCCACCCTGTCCATGGGCACACAGATCCTGTTTCAGCTCGGGCTGTGGTATCCTGTACTTCTTTAAACTATGGCATAGGTGGGCCAGGGCACAGCCCTGTTCCTGGATTGTTGTTTATTGAAGCCACTTGTATGCCTGTGCTACCTTAATTTTGCTGAGCAGGATACAGTACAAGACTATTTACTCTGTTGCTGAAGGTGATGTTTCTGACCACTTGCTGATACGTACTTGGAGTTGTTGCTCCTGAATATGAGTATGTAGCACACAAGGTTGCGTGTGTACTTTTTATGTTTATTGGAAGTTTGTGCCTTAACTTTAATCCAACACCTGTTACATGACTACCTGTGCAGCTGAGAGCTTTTGCTTTGTAAGTCATTTTAAACTGACAAGTTCCTACATTGCACTGGTGTATTTTTGTTCCACTTCCTAAGGGAACAGTGCTGTGTTTTTCTGTTGTTCTGATCAGATGTCATCCATGCCTGTAATTCTGGTCCTTCTGATCACTCAGTTCTTTTATAGCATTCTAGCTCTCCTTTCCTCTTCAACCATTTTGCATGGAAGTGCTGGCTTGTAAGTAAAATAAAAAGGCACTTGGACACTGTAAAGATCACACAGGAAGTTAACATTCCAAACAGGAGGCAAATAGAAGAAATGCTGAAGTTATATTGCAAAAGCGTTTGCAAACGCTTATATTGCAAAGCGTTTGACACAGTCCCACACGACATCCTTGTCTCTAAATTGGAGAGACATCAATTTGATAGGTGGACCACTCGGTGGATACAGAGCTGGCTGGATGGCTGAATGCAAAGAGTTGTAGTAAATGACTCAGTGTCTGGCTGGAGACCATTAATGACTGGTGTCCCTCAGGGATCGGCACTGGGATCAGCCTTGTTCAACATCTTTGTTGGTGACATGGACAGTGGGATTGAGTGCACCCTCAGCAACTTTGCCGATGACACCAAGCTGTGTGGTTCAGTTGGTATGCTGGAAGGAAGGGATACCATCCAGAGGTATCTTGACACGCTTGTGAGTTGGGCTGATGCCAAGTTTAACCATGACAAGTGCAAGGTTCTATACCTGGGTGAGAGCAATCCCAGGCACAGCTACAGGCTGGGCAGAGAAGAGATTCAGAGCAGCCCTGTGGAGAAGGATTTGGGCGTGTTGTTTAATGAGAAAATGAACATGAGCCGACAGTGTGCGCTTGCAGCCCAGAAAGCCAACCATATCCTGGGCTGCACTAATAGGAGCATGACCAGCAGGTCGAAGGAGGTGATCCTGCCTCTCTACTCTACTCTCGTGAGACCTCACCTGGAGTATTTTGTGCAGTTCTGGTGTCCTCAACATAAAAAGGACATGGAAGTGCTGGAAGAAGTCCAGAGGAGGGCCATGAGGATGATCAGGGGACTGGAGAATCTCCCATACAAAGACAGGCTGAGAAAGTTGGGGCTGGATCCAGGTGATCTGTGAAGGCACTTTGGAAAGCATTTCAATACACAAACTTTTGTAGAATCAAAGCTGAGAAATAGACTGAGTTATAAAACTTTTATAAAAGATTCATTTGAAACACTGTAGGAGCAACTGTAGCCCTAGGGAAGCAACTTTAAAAGAAAGTTAAAAGCACTAATCTATTTCTTTTTATTCCATATAAAAACAATGCATTACTAAGGGCATTCCATGTGGAATACAGAGCAGTCTCTCTAATGGAAAAGTTAGTCTAAGGTTTTATAACCTTAGTAAAGAGTATGAACTCCCTACCGCCTCTTCTGTGTAGAAGCAGGAAAGAATAAATATTTATCTACCTTTTAACAACCTAGAATTTCAGAATTACATTAATCCCACAACTTAATTAATGCCTTCATTAAGGGGAAAAATGTATTGCTGGACACCTTGAATGTTGCTCAGCTAGGCAACTGTTCTATAGCTGCCAAAATCTCCCTCCACTCTCTGGGGATATCCTATGAACTTCTTGTTTCTCAAGTTTTGTGATAATACTGGACATATCCAACATGTACAGAGAGGGAGAGATTGGATAGAAGTTTACTTTTCTCAAGTCCCAGGGAAGAATTTGGTTTTGGTAATGTGTTTTCTTTGTTACGTTCTGTTAAAATGAGTCCTTGTTTTATGGCTTGGACAGTGTAGCCACTTTAGGAAAGCTGGTGTCCTGGGTTCAGCTATTGCAATCATTTTTCTCCTTAGTAGCTGGTGCAGTGCTGTGTTTTTCACTTTCAGCCTAGGAAGAATGCTGATAACACCAATGTTTTCAGTTGTTGCTAACGTTTGCACCAAGAACTTCCTGAGTCTCATGCTCTGCCAGGGAGGAGGAGAACCTGGAAGGAAGCAGAGACAGGACACCCAACCCAAACTAGCCGAAGAGGTATTCCATACCACAGCACATCATGCCCACTATATAAACTGGGGGGAGTTACCCAGAAGGACTAGATCACTGCTCAGGTTGGGCTGAGTATCGGTTGGCGGGTGGTTAGCAGTTGTGTTCTCTCCCCTTATTCATGGAACAGAACTTCGTAACTCACAAAGAGCTATAAAACAGGTATGTTTATTGCAGCGGTGGGTGCAAGGGGGATTGCTCCTTCTAACTCGCATACCAAGAGCTTAACAAGCTAGATATTTATTACACACAAACATACATATTCATCAGATTTCACAAGTATAGGAGGATATTATTGTAATTAGTTCCAGGAACTCATTAATACCATTCCTCTCTCCTCTACGCCTGCACACTGCCATCTGGTGGTCTTGGGCAGAGGGCTTCTGGATGATGTAAGAGGTCTTCCTCGCTATGCACTTTCCACCCTTGGCACAGTTTCCCCAGCTGTTTTTATAAACTGACTGGCAAACATCAAATCACGCAAAGTGCTTGCACCTGGAAACATATTGTGACTATGATCTTTACCCTGAATGGACTATGACATTTAATGTTTCAGACTCTATCTGATAAGGGATGTGTATGTTGCTATCTTCCCTATCTCAAAGTATGCAGCCAGTTCTGAGCATGTATTCAAGACACAAAAGCTCCAAGTAATTGCACTATGCAGTTCCAGGTTCTAGACAGTTGGGCTAAAACATCGACATCCAAATTTCTTTAATGTCAGAAACAGATGGAAGGAGCATACAGAATGCTGAACACTTCCAATGTTTGTCACTGAACTAATCAGTCTGCTGAATCTTGATTAAATATCTCCTGAAAAAAATACCTTCTCTAAGTACACTTTTAATTTAATAGCCAACCATATTTTCCTTCCTAAGAGAACAATATGAACTACAGCTATTAAACAACAACCAGTTTACTGATTAGTTTGAACAATAATAATCAGTTTACCTTATCACTTTAAGAAACACTGATCTTCACAACTTCTCCAGCTCCCCAGAATTACCTGCTCAGAGCAGAAACATGTAACTACCTGGGAAAGGGAGGGAAGATACTTCTAGTGAGGGAGCTTTTGAAGTGGACAGCACAAGCACTTCTCAAGCATTTGCTGCACTGACATATTTTTATCCCTAATGGAAATTTCTGTTCTTCTCAACTGAATTTATCAGTAACTTACATAAAAGCACACTGATTACTAAGAGAAAAAGTACCAATAATTTTAACTGCCGTGTTGAAATTCAATAGTGTTTGTATTTATGAGGCAAAGCTATCAATTTAATGTATAACTAATTTAACTTACTTGAACATTCACTACCATTTGTTAAAGCACAGGGTTCTGGATTTTGAAGTGTTGAGTGACTGCTATATTGGAAATATTTATTTAATTTTCTCTGGCTTACTAAATTGGGGAAAAAATATAGGGGTCAGAATTCAGACCCTACAGGACAGTTATTCAAAGAATAAAAGATATTTTGCACAGGACAACTTAGAGGTGGATTTGTCAGCTACCATTAACATCTCTTTTTGGGGAGCCAGTGAATGCAAAAGATGTCATACATAAACTTCTGTGCACCTACTTCCAGGGGAACATATTTCCCATTTTCATTCTTTCTTCACTGCAAGTGACTTCCAAAGGATGCTAAGCTATTGAAATGAGCCTCAGAATATTTGTCCTGAAGAATCTAAGAAAATGGAGGCACAATAGGATGCACAGAGACATCATTTGTATAAACATCTCTGGAAAGTATGCAGTCATAGAGATGGTCATACTGACATAACTGAAGACCTGTAAACAGCTAAGGGTAAAAAGGTTTAGCAATTTTTTTCCACCTGTAAAATTGAATTCCGATCTGGCTGAGGTTACAAATGAATTCCAGAAGGCATTCATAGAGTAAAACACCATGGAAAGATGCCCTGGAGTATTTTGCATAGTTCAGCACTAAATACAAATGAAGGACAAAGGGACATTTGGTGGCTTTATGGATGTATACATTAATCTTAATACTCTGCCTAGCTGTCAAAGAAAATCTAAGCTACAGAGAGCTCTGTATTTCCAGACACAACTGTAACTGCCTATTTGAATAAAATATGCAAAGATTCATATCATTGATCAAATAAAAATCAGATACTGAATAAATGACTTTTTAATCAAATTCCATGTCTCTGAGTATTTCCTGAGCAAAACCGCCAGTCACAGATGCCTTATTCAAGGCACAAGAAGGAGTTAATTGTGTTAGTCTTTATCTTGTGCCTCTGTATCAACTAAAGCAGAAAATTTTCTCACTAAAACCTCTCGAATGTCATTTGTAAGAGAAAAAACAAACAAAATTATTCTTCACCTGTAGTGAGAAAAAGCAATTACATTCAGTTTAATAAGACTAACAGGGCAGTTATAGAATATCTACATTCACTTTCCTCAGCCTCAGAAAAAAATACTATAAATGGTTTCTGCTGACCTCTAGCTGATGGGTTCTTTTGTGTTTTAAAGTATGGTCTCTTTTCTGTATACTAGGTTTCACGTAAGAAACAGCTGAAGAAATTTTTCTTTGTGGTTTTTCAACAGTACCACTATTTAAATCATCCCCTGAGTACAAAAAAAAAAAAAAAATAAAATACAGTTATATAGGAATAGATTTTTTTTTTTTTTTTTTTTTTTTTTTGTCAGGTAACTCCAGCAAACACACTTTTTCCCAG
>JBCJKH010016914.1:0-37472 GCA_039877255.1 Loriculus beryllinus
TCACAGTGAAGAATTCTTTGTAGATGTGGCTACAGCTCAGGTAGGGTTAGGTGCGGTGGGATGAGGTCCACGTCCAAGGCAAGGGTGGATGTGACTTTCTGAGTGTGCTCAGGTCATTCAGCTGTTGTTTGCATTGGAGGTAATTTACACCCTGGTGATCAGCTCAGCCTGCTGGGTAATTTTGGCTGATCTTTCTGGAAATGCATACTTCAGCCCTTCATAAGCATATTGCTTTTGGCCAAGCACGTGGGTGCTGAGGACAGAAAACAACCAGAGGAGTAAACCAGCAGTTTATCGTGGCACAGGACTTCAACTTAGGACAAAAACCACAACAAAAAAACCTGCTTCACTGGAGCTCACTTCTAAATGATAACTTAAGCCAATTATATGCATCTCATTCATCTTTAAGATAAGAAGAGAAATAGTTTTTCTATTTCCACAGTCACGCCAGTAACTAGACAAAATGTGATAATCCATAATGAGCTGGGAAGAGAATTAAATAGAGAACAGGGCCTTTTGATGACTTGCCAGTTTTCTCTAATATCATTAATTCAGGTTATTGACATAGGACCAATTCTTCATCCTTGTTTTAACAGGACTGCCATTATTACAGTTGAAAAATGATAGGCAGAAATGTTTGCAGGCACATGTTGGTTCCTTAATTTAAGATTTCCTCAGATTTACTAGTCCTTAACTATACCTACAAGCCAGGTACCCAGGAAATAATGTCCTCCACAAGCAGTTGTAAATATTTCTTCTGTGCGATTGGAAGCTAGTCACCAACTCTGGCTCTCAATAACCACAACGTGGGTTTTCTTCCCCTTCAAACACACTCAGTTTGTCACTGTTATTGGCCAGCAATGAACTGAAAAGAAACCTCTGAGCAACCAGCTCCAGAAATGAGTCTGAGATGGTTTTTGAAAAGTGGCTGAAAATGGAAAACCAAAAATCTGTGGAGCAAAATACTGAGTTTTTGAAAGGTTTGGTAAATACTTAAAAATAGAGTGAATCCTGGAGTAAGTGGGACACCTTTGTTTTCAGCTCTGCAAGGAGGAGTATGCACCTTGACCACCTCAAAAAGTCTGTGTTTCAGGTTTCCTTTCCTCCGTCTCTTTTCTCTGAGCCCAGTTATGCTTGCAACCCTGGCAGAACAGGGCAGATCTTCAACCATGTGCTGAATACCATGTTGCCAACTATTTTATCTCTCTCTTGTGAGACCAGAACTTTTTTCCGGTAAAACATCAATCTCATTCAAAATAAATTTCTCCAGCCCTCACATTCATGGGAAAAAAGACTTGCAAGGGATAAAGAAGAACCCCAGATTTAGTATTTCCATTAAACTTTATGCAGTTCTTTAAAGGATCCTTTTCTCTGGATGCCAGTGTGCGTCCCTGTTGTGTCCATCACTGAAGGATACTTCCATGGCCATCAGGTCCCACAGCAGTGAGGGACCGCAGCGCTGATGGTTCCCATGCTATGCTGGGGACTGGAATTTCTAGCAGAGACACTATGATGTTATACCCATAAATGCATCACCCCTGCATCCCCCTGCAGGGAACATGACTGAGGGCAAGTGCATGAGCATCTCATCAGAGTTAATAATTTTTCTTCTTCTCTTTTTCTGCAGCTTCTTAAGTCACCCGGTTTAAGGTTGGAATGTACAATGTGGTACATACAATATTACTCATTGATTGCCTTACAGAAAACTCCAATAGGACTGAAAGGAGGACAGAAAATCTTCCTGAATAACATGAATTTCTTTTTTTAAGGAGGTTGAGTTGGATTTTTCTGCTCTTTCCAAGTAGGGGTGGAGTTTTCCTCAGCTTGGACTTCTCAGAGACATTCAGAGACGGACAGAAGGAAAAACCTTTACAGAAAGTATGTTTATTGACTGACATTTCCCAAAGGGTCTCTCTGCTTTCCCCAGTTCTCAAGGGGCTGGGATGTATACAAATTAAACTTTGAGTGCATGCGCATATCCGAGACAAGCAGATCAGTGGCAATTGATAGTTTATGCAAAATAATGCAACATCATGAGAAAATTCAATGTAGTGCCTTTTGTGGAAAAGTACCCCAAGGTGCTTTGCAAATCAAACATACTAAAGTGCCATGTGTGAGACATTCTCTCTACAAAATCATAAACATTAAGCCCTGAAACATAAAGGGTATTTGAACCTGTATGCACTAATCGGGTTCTACTTTATCCTGACTGTGATTGAAATCCAGACTGAAAGAAGAGCCCCACCACCAACGGAGTGCCTGCCAGCCTGTAGACCATCCTTTGGTTAGACACACATACACACAACGTGGATGGGTTTCAAGCAACCACTGTCCTCTGACAGCAGTGTGAGCATCTTGCATAGATGTGTGAGTTGGAAGGTTGCACTTCGCTGTATATAACTCATCAAAATATCTTTCAAGCATCTCTGTGCTGGAGGGGAGCGGGGTTGCCTATGGAACTGTTGGCACAGGCAGCCTCCATGGTGCCAGGGGTAGGATCTTTTTCACGGATAGCTGAACACACCAGCCTTGAAACAGCCTTATCTATTGGGCTAGAAAAGCATGCAAAGCAGAGCAATAAATAGATCAGGAGTGATAAGAAGTGCAATGGAGGAGATAAGAAAGGAGCCTGACAAAGTTCACGGTCAGTGCAGGGTGGGCATTTCCTTCATCAGAACAGCTGAACACACCCAGTCTCTTTGCAATGCCTTGCTGACTATTCCCGGACAAGCCTGGCCAAGAGTAGGTTTGGTTTTTTTCTCAGAAATCTGATCTCCACAACTTGGTGTGGTTTGAGATAAAATCACAGCCATTTTGGGAGTGCAAATCAGCTACACCTGCCACAGAGCCAGCAGAGATTTACCACCACCATTTAGCACAGCACTCATAGATTAAAGGGGCTTGTCCTTTTCACTTCACCTTATTTACGATTTTCAATTAATAAAGCAGTCAGGCAGAAATTACGGCACTGTTAAGCTATAGATACGTCCATGTTCATCCCCTGTAAATGTACCTGGGGGCTGGAAGTTCAGTTTGGAATGAATCTGAATTGGAGCAGAGCAAACACTGGACCTAGACCAGCTTGCATTTATAGCAGCTTCAAAACCAGCCTTTTGCTTTGGGACCTCAGGCAAAGTCCAGCCTGTTTGTGTTTTGACCTGAGCTGCACACAACCCAGCATTGCCCAAACGTATACAGATTTTCAGTGAAGATTCTTAACGTTGCAACATGGTAACTACACCAAGCCAAGAGGAATCAGCCTGAAGAGAGAGAGCTAAAGCTGGAATGTTCATTAAGGCATCATTAAACACCTGAACAACATCTTTTGTTTCCTGAGAACAGGCCAGAAACATCACTGGAGCCACTGGTCAGTTGTGTTGGAGACAGGGGAAGAGGCTGCAACTCAAGGAGGTCTCAGAACCTGAAGAGGTGAATACAAAATGAACCACCAGCTCAGGCTGCTGCTGGCTGCAGCACTGACAGCCCTGTCTGGGAAAATACAGCCGCTGTGAGCAGCTTCAGCGAGGAGGACCTGGGCATGAAGGCAGATGGTAAATAATGTTGCTGCTTTCAGTACCGTGCAGGAGTGGGGGTGCCTGGTTTTCCCCCTCTCTCAGCTGCGGGCTGGCCAGTGGAGCTATGTTTTTCATGGCTATTTTACAATGTGGTCTCTGCACACCCCTGGGAATGTGCAGGAGGCAGCCACAGCAGGGACACATCTTCAGGGCTTGGAGCCCCTCTGTCTGCCAGGCAGGCAGCCAGCCAGCCTGGGCCTCCAACCTGGTGATGGGCAAGTTTAATTATGCCCAAGGGTCAGTTAAAAAAGCAAGGATGGACAGTCTGTGCTGAGCCCTGTGCTTGGAAAGAGTCTCTCTAAAGCTTCCAAACCTGCTGAGCTGGCATGTGGCTGTCTGCTCATGTGGGTCCCCCTGGAAAACTCATTTGAGCTCCTGCTCAAGGCACTGACACCAGCTACATCCCACCCCGCACCTTGACCAGGGCCTCTGTGCCCTCCCTGTCCCCTCCTATCCCCAGCTTCAACAGCTTAGTTGAGGTAGTAAAGCCATGCTTTGCTATAACATATCTCCTGTTCAATTTAAGGGTGCTGCAAATATCTAAGGATGACATGTCCACTGATAGAAAGGCATGGTGGCCTTGGCAGGTCTGCAGGGACAGGGTGCTGGTGCCCAGCTGTGCAGGGTTGTGCTGCATCTGCAAAGCTGTAACAGGGCTAGGATGACTTTGTCCCTGTGGTGTGTGAGGATGGTCACATATGTGAGTGCTTCAGTCAATCCCAGACTGGTCTGGCACGTAACGTGTGTAATAGCTGACAAATTTTGAAACCCAACAGTCCTTGCCCAGAATAAGAAGAGTGTGCAGTTTAGTGTTACATTAGTTAACACAGCTTTCAAAACAGATTTCCTTGGCTCAGAACTACAGCTTGGCTGCTCACTCAGGCTGCCAGCCTGCACTGCCATGGTGGGAAATGTGGGGTCCCCAGCCCGGCCATCTCCTCCCAGGGACAGGAAAATGTACCTCAGTTGGGCTTTGAAAGTGGCATGAAAAGCAGATGAGGACTTCTGTGACCCTGAATAGGCCTGAGAGCAGCTGCATCCTCACCAAGTGGGAGGGGATGGATTCCGACCCCATGTCCATGCACTTCCTAGCAGTGACTCCCCAGCAGGCACCAGGGAGCAAGGGGTGCTTTACGTTCCAGCACTGGGCATCACAGGTCATAAAAGGCATTTGCCTTGAATATCCCAGATTATATGAGTACAGGTGAGCTCCAGCATTGCAGATAGACCTCTTTGGGATGAAGCGTGATGGGATGATGAGGAATGCTCTGGACAAGCTCCAGGGAAGTCATTCAGCAGGTAGTGCATAGGACCCTGTTTGCATCCCTCTTTGTGCCTGGGCCTCACTGTATGAGCAAACTTATGCCAGTGCTGCCAAACCATAACCATTGGCCTTGCCCTTATTTGTATCCGGCAGGGTAGATTTGGAAAGCAGAGGCTGTTATTGTTTTCACTAATTGGCTATTTCAAGCAGCCACTATTTGCACAAGTGACCTGAAGGGTTCTCATTCCTGTTTTGCTTCATCTCAGAAAGTGCCAAGAGCCCTCCAGCTCCTTTAGCTCACCTGTAGGTGTTGTATTCTCAGTATCCCTCAAGTCAGGCTCTTGGAGCACATATTTTTGTAAATCTATTCCTACCAAGCCACTTCATTAGAAATTAATGCATCTATGAACACCACAAGCTGGTCCCTGTCCTGACTTTTGATGGCTCCAGTGGAGTAGCAAGAAAGCAGAGGCCATCTCCCAGGGCCCAGTTCAGGCACAACCTTCTCCATTACCCCTCATGACTAATTCTGATGATACCCTCAACAGCACAGCTGAGCTACTACTCCCCATTTCCATGGGACCAGAAGTCCTCACATAAGCAAAGCAATTGTAAGAAAGACCTGTGTATTCTTCCAAGCCTGCCTGTAGGCTTACAGGATCCACTCATCACAAGAAGTGGAAATATATGGCAGGAGGGTATCAAGTTCCTATGTTCTCTGTTTCATACATCTAAAATCACAGTGAAGAAGGTGGTCAGGAGCAGTGTGATGTTTACGCAGAAAGGCTGGGCTGTCCAGGTCCTTGGAGGGTTGCAGGACCCAGCTGGGTAAATCCTGGTCAGCCCTGTTCCATGACCTTACTCCAAGTGGGGCTACAGACCTCCTGAGACCCCTTTTGACCCATATTACCCTGTGAACCTATGAGCCTAAATTCCCCCAAGGGTACTCCCAGGGATACCCTCCTCAGTGCTGGGTAAACAGGGGATAATCACACCATTATTTTAGGGAGCTGGAAAAGTCCTCTGACTGCCAGCCCCTGCTTTTCACTGCCAAACACTCCCTTTCCCCTTTTGCCAGGGATAACACCATGTCCTATGCATGCTTACTCCCACTGCTAGAGACACATTTTATTAGACATGGTGTATCTGTCAAAACAAAAGGGAAATAGAATAATGTCACAGGTTAAAAGGGATTGGGTGGATGGATTCATCTCATTACTCACATAGACCGACAGCAGGAGCTGGAACCTGAATATGCAAACAGCACAGAGCCCTAAATATCCTAATGTATTTTAGAGTGGTCATTTCTAATTAGCACTTGAATCCAATACCCTACTTAGCCTAATTAGAGGCATAAAAAAAAAAAAAGCTGATCTCACATGCATATTGAATATGCAGATCTCTAGCATTTAGTGCTGCCCTGCTCCAAAAAGTAACAGCAAGCAAAGCCTCTCAGCTTACAGCATGGATGAAAACTGGGCTCAGCACAGACATAAACTGGTCCCATGAAGCCAATATATTGAAAATCTGCACCATTAACTCCATTAAGATGCTTTAAATGTAAATTTGAAAGGTTTTGATAAGAGTTGTGTTACTGGGGGAAAAGAAGGCAAACCCACGGTTTAGGATATACTATATTTATTTTTTCATATCTATTCCATAAGATTTTACAGTGTGATTTAAGCCAGGAAATAGATTAAGGTAGATGAAAAGAAGGAACACGGAATCATACTATGGTTTGGGTTGGAAGGGATATTTAAAGGTCATCTAGTCCAACCCCCCTGGAATGAACACGGACATCCAACTAGACCAGGCTGCTATGAGCCCCCTTCAGCCTGACCTTGAATGATTCCAGGGATAACAGGACATCTTCCACCTCTCTGGACAACCTGTGCCAGTTTTTCACCCTCACTGCAAAAACATTTCTTCCATAAGGAAGAATCTAGTCTAAATCTCCCTTCATTTAGTTTAAAATTGTTACCCCTCCTCCTACCGCAACAGGCCCTGACAAAAAGTCTGTCCCCATCTTTCTTATAAGCCTTCTCTAAGGATTGAAAGTAATCCAGCCACACAGGTAGCAACTTCAGAGCTGGTGACATGAGGGTTAAAAGCACCATGCAGATCTGCCGATCTGCCAGGCAAGACAAAATAGGTTTCATTTCTAAACCTTGCTTTTTTTAAGACGAAGCAAGCACATCCACAAGACATGAAGCAACTGCTGATAAACCACTTTACTTCGTTTGTACACGCCTCAATTTCAGCAGTAGATTTAGCCAAGCACTGGGAGGATTTCACTGTGAATGAAGAGAAGGGGTGCCATCGGCTCCATGGAAACCCGGCCAGCGGATGGGATTGGTGGGGCCACGTCCAGGCTCGGCAGCAGCAGCAATGCTGCTGAAAGTACAAGTACTGTGAATATTTAACACAGTGCAGGGACGTGGTAAAACCTAGCAACCCCATGGCAGCAGTTATGCAATTCCCCATTAATAGCTCAAAGGGATTCAGCATCATCCTAACATCCCTCCCCCCACGTTGCTCTATATGAGGGTTTTTTCCTCCTGTTGCTAAACCTTAAAGTGAGAGGAAACAAAGAAATTGCTATTACATAATACAGATTTACAGCCAAGTTGTACTCCTGCTGTTTTGGAAACATTCAGAGGGGCCAAGTCAAAAGCTAAGAGGAGACATGTGATAGGATCTTGGGTTTTTTATTTCTCCTTCCTTCCACTTTCTAACTTCCCACTTTAAATATAATCATTTGCTCCAAGATCTGTTGCACCTCATCTATTACTGAGCCACTAAGTAAGCAGGATCTTTGAGAGCGATAATTATATCACACAGGTCTACAAAAGGTAAGATGACACGTTGTCACGATCTCCCATTTCTTAAATTTGCTGTGAGTGAGGGTTCAGTTCAGACGTCACACAGGCTTTATATACTCTACATCACCACCAGGTACGGGTGATCCACTTCAATCTGTCTGCAGTGCTGTGGGGTAATGTCAGCAGTGGGCTCATTCATGAAGGTGCTCAGCTCCTGCAAAGAGATGGGTGCCAGGGAAACACAGGCATTCCTGAGCCCTTGCAGCATCTTAGAGCAGACTTAAGCACTTGGGATAGCTGGGCTGCCATGAGGCTATATATGAAAGCCAACAACTGCTGTGCCACAGGAGTGCTTTTCTCTGCTGTTTATTCTCATGTCTGATAGCACAGCGCAGCAGAGGCTGGATGATTACAACTTGTGTCGTGGTATTTCTCATGAGACACCTACTGCATTCAGGTTTGGTTTTGCTTTAATGTTCCCGAACACAGTTCTAAGCATCTTCTCCAAGCAGAGGACAATGACCCAACAAGGCAGGTTACTCCAAAGCTGTTCAACATTTAGGCAAAAGGTATCTGCAAAACCAGCATTTCTGTAGTCAGCGGGCTGTCCCTCATGAAAATGAGTGAAACAGAAAGCCTGGTGCACTCAGTCAGAGACACTCAGCCTTTCATAGGACAGGTCTGAAGCTCTGATTTAAAGCTATAGTTTGAGCCAATGCTCGAGAACCTCAGTTATTGGGAAAAGAGCTGCATTTTAACCAACATCAGGCAGCTGCAGGGGCACCTGGGGGGCAGCAGTCATTTATGGCTCTCCTGCAGGTTGCTCTACTGTGGGCAGATTGGTGCTCTGTATTTCCCATTAACAAGCCCTCACGTCTCTCTCTGTGCTTCAGTTCTCTGAGTGTAAGATTAATAAGTATTTCCTTATTTCTTAGGGCTGTTGTGAGGACACACACAAGCCCATGAGTTACTCAGTGTATAATAACATCTAAAATTCACACAAAATATTTTAAAAATACATCCAAAACCCCAGTCCTCAACTCCCAAGGAGTACAACTTCACTTTACTTGCTGCTTTGTGCTTTTCCTACATGGAAGAGGGGCCTTCCCTTAGTCTCTGAGCCTAAATTCTTGGAAAGGTCTTGAAACAAGATAATATGTACTGTTTAAATCCTTTTTTCTGTGTTAGCTAGCTAACCACCCTAGGAAAACAAGGCACAAACCATTTGAAAGCCTAACCTACAGTTAACCAATCTGATAAGCGGACTCTGCCCCAGGAATGCAACTGCAGCTCCCTAAAACAATAGAAATAAAGCAAAAAACACAATTTCATCTTGCACTTTGTAATTCAGCAGAGCTGCAGAGACACCAGACACACAATGGTCGCCCTCAAGCTTCACCATCACCTGAAGCCCACAGTCTCCTCCTAAGCAGTAACATGCAGAAGGCTCTGGTTTCCAGGTGCAAATGGTTTGCAGCCTCCAGCTCAGCTGGAGAGAATTACGGCAGCTCAGACTTCTCCTATAAAGGGGCTGAGGGTCACTAGTAGAGGTCTTATCTGCTTTTTCTTTTTTGTGTTTTGTTTGAGTTAGGGCTTTTTGAGCTTTTGCTTAAGGAAATGCTGCCAAATTTGCTTTTAGGGGCATTAATGTACTCTGTATGCCCAGCAAGGAAGCACAAGGGCTAGGTGGGTTTTGTTAGCTGGTTGGGTCTGACACAGGCTGTAGTACTAGGGCTCCTAGCTCCCAATGTGTTCTGGGGGGGTTTTGGTATCCCCACCAGCAGCAAGCCTGCCCAGAGAGGAGGACTGTGGAGAAGGGATGTGTCTGTGTGAGGGCACCAACCACCTTCAGGGAGAGCATGTTGAATAACACAAGGAAAACATCTTGTGTTGAAGTTTAGCTTGAAGCAAGTTGAGTGTTGGTGCCATAGAGCAGTCTTTATTTTCCTGCATCCTTGGATGAAGAGCTATCCAATGTGAAGGTGAAATGGAGGATAGCACCAGAAGGATAACGATCTGCAGAGGCTACACAAACAGGTACAGGTAAACTTGTAAAGACTATGGCTATGAGGAAAAATGTTATTTTCAATGTAATTGTCAATGTAACTCAGTGAGGTTAATTTATCAAACTGTATCTTGTCCTCAGAACAAAAATGTGCCTCGAAAGACCAGAAATTAGGAGAAGGAAAGAAACCCAGTGAGATTGCATGCTCAAACTGAATTTAAGAGCTCTGACCACAAGGCTGCATGGAAAAGCAGCAGGAGACTTATTCACAGTTTGCAGTCCCTAATGGGTGACTAAGAAAGTTTGTTGAAAAGAAGTGCTAGTATTGCTTCAGGACTTCTGACTTTTTAATCAGGGATCTTGAGTCTTTATAAATCAAGATCAGAGCAGTGCAAGCTGTGGGATACCTGTTCCCAGATCAGGCAAGCTGGAAACGAGGACGAAACTGGCAAGTTCCCCAGACTGGGGGTTATGGAGGCTGTCTGGAGGAAGCAGTTATGGCCAATGCTGCAAGCTGGCCTGCTGAGTCTTTCCGTTATTTGGGCAAAAGAAAGAAACATCCCCTTTTCCCTTCACTTTCACTAAAACAAATCCTCTGTCAGCCAGGGAAGTGGCCTGTATTTTTAATACCTTTTTTGTGCTTTGTTACTGAGGGCCTTGAGCAAGCTGTGTCATTGGTGGTGACATAAGGAATGGACGTAGTTGCGGGGCAGTATAAGCTATTTACAACATGGGCATGAGTGCTTGGTTTCAGGCAGGGATTTGGTTTTAGTTAAAAAAAAATAAAATAAAATAAAATTGAGAAAATTGCCTTGCCTCTAATGGAATAAGTCCCAAGACAACTTTATCTGGCCCACAGATTGCCCCAACTACTGCTGTTTGCTGAAAGAAAACCAGATGGGAGGAGTGGGCAGAATCCAGTTCCTATGGAACAATACAATGTGAATGCAATACAATGTGAAGATTGTATTGTATATGGACTGCATTGTAGGACCTGCCCTAGAGCTGTAATGAAACCAGGCACTGAAATCCAGCCAATTTTTTGTCATTTCTGCAGTTCTGTCCAAATGTGCTATTGCTCTTTTGGCTTAATCTGTTTCTTTCCCCTTTTCTAGCCTAATTGTTATGGCTTCTTGACTTCTGGTTAATAGAAAGGGTTAAATTGTTTATTATAGTGGAACTTGATTTGCAGAAAAAAGCTTGGACTTTGTGTTGCATGTGATTGGCAAAGCAGTTGTGATTTCTGCTGCTGTGGTTAATATTTGGAAATAATCTTCAACTGTTTATGCAAAGGGAGTTTGCCTTGTCCTTTCCTATGAATTACTGAGGTCTGTGGAACCCAATGCTAATGATTAGTCTGCGACTTGTCACCTGCATCTTGAGCTTTTTGGTCTGCTTTTTGATGGGGTGGTGGAAATATTTTATGTTCTGGGTGAGGTTGGAGGTAAAACATAAGAAATATTGTGCTGCTGGTATTAAATTATTTCTCATTGCTTAGTCTGTGGGGACTTGCAAATGTTCTCAGAAATGAGGGAGGAGCAGTATTAACTCATGAACACAGGAATGACATTCCTGTTCCTATCTTTAGGCTTAAATATTCCTTGTAGAATAGATGGTAATGAAGCCTTTGAAGCAGTTTGTGGTTAGCTCTGGCTGTTGCTTTGAAATCTGATGTGGTGGAGAAAATCAGAAATCAGTGGTCAGGTTAGTGTGGAGGCTGATTGCAGCTCTGCTCAGGAAAGAGCAGGGCTAGAAAAGGCACCTTTTCCATAGCTGAGCATAAAGACATCACACTATTGCAAAAGCTCATTTATATCCTGTCTCTTTCTCAATAGCCACTGCTCAGTGGCTTGAAAAGAGTATTAGGACAAAACAAAAGTGGTCAGACAATACCTTCCCAGCTGCCAGTGGCATTTGACTTTAATTGTACCCAGTGGGTGTTTTTTCAAGAGATTTGTAGGTTTTTGAATTCCTTTGTTTCTGGTATCCATAACATCTTGTGGCAGTTGTGGATGGTTTGTTTACAGGGTATTAATGCACATGAATAGAGATATAGGCCAGTTATGTTTTGGTAACACTGAGAAAGCTCTTGCAAATACTTTTCCACCTTAACAGGACAGCAGACATCAAAAGGTATCTGGCTGAACTCCAAAACAAATAATTAATGCTGATGTTCAGAAAGGAAACGCTGTTGTCCTTAAATAGTCAAGCATTGTTCTCAGATTTCCTGCAATAATCTCTGCCTTTTTACCCCAAAAGATTCCTAACTATGTGAGTCCTGAGACTTCTCTCATGTCTGTGCAGTGAATGTTTGTACCATTTGTGATTTTTAGCCTTCTCCCTTTGAACAATCTTGTGCCCAATACACAGCATGTGGCATTTGGTGTGTTGGAGGGCATGAAGTGGATTTTCTGTGTAACCTCGTAGATAAAATATCCATAAGGTGGTATCTGTCTATAAAGTTTGTGATGACCAATCTGGTTACACACCTGGAGTGATGGCCAGTGTGTCTGGGCATGCAGACTTTGGCTGATAGTGATCTGAAACAGCTGCTCCAAAGCTTCAGAGGGATATAAAATAGGGAACATCATGTTGGAGGAGAGGGCTGGCAGCTCTTTTACCTGATAGAAAGCTATTGCCTGCACAGAGAGGCTGACCTGTGGCAGTAGACATGGTCATGGGAGATGACTATCTGGGACTCAGCCAGAATGAACATCCAACAGTGGCCGTGTGCCAAAGGTGTCAGTTGTTCTCTAGAGCTGAATGTGAGAGGCAAAAATCTTTAGCCCCATAGGGCATGAGTCCTCATGGGAGTGAGGCGGCTTGTCTATTTATTACTCCAAGGTCTGATCACAAACATAGTTCAGGAGCTTGCATGCATAAAGTAAAAACAAGCGGGAATCCTGCATTCCACCCTGTCATCTATGGTTTTCTACTGAGACTTGTGGCTTTTTTCCACCTCTAATTATTGTAGGAGTAGTCTAGAACCATGTATTTTTGTGGAACCTGACACCTAGATGAAGAGGGGTTGATCCTGCGTTTAATTTTTGCTGAGGAGAACTGTCCCAGGCCAGCTGTGTTGTGAGATGTTAGCGGCTTCACCTGGCTCTCCTCCCAGTCTTTGAAGAACATATTGGAACACCCTAATCTGGGGTTCAGTGGCATGGTCCTGTGCCTCTGCAGTGGTGGATGATGGTGGTTGTGTGTTACTAGCAAATTGAAGCACATGCCACCAAAACATATCACAGGATTTGGAGGTTAAGTTGACATCTTTGCTGAAGGGTTGTCCAATGCACATATCTTATGTAAGTTATGCTTATAAACATGCCATGACCTATGAACACTTCAATAATGGGTTTGAGCCAGGAATGAGTTGTGCTGAAGTAATTATTTATTCACTTAATAGGGACTGATGGTTTTGCTCAGCTGGGAGCTGTGCATAATTAAAACCATGGTCCCTGTCTTGAGAGCTTTCCAGTCTGAAAGATGAAGTAAAGGCTGTGCCAGCAGAAGCTGTGAGAATCCCATGTGCCCATATCAGATGTTCAGAAAATTACATTTCACAAAGCCTGTGGGCACTCTGTATACAACAGGAGACACGGGCCATTTGGGGCTAGTGTGTATTTAACACAGGCTTTTGCTCATATGGCTGCAATGCTAAGTGAGAGGTGGTTGCTGTAGGTCAAGAGGTCCTCCCAAAAGCTGTAAAATAAATTCAAACTTGCAAATAAAAATGCAGTTAACCCTGGAATGGTGTTCAGTGTAACCTGGGGATGCACATTACCCAAACCAGAGCTGTCCTCCTTAAACACAGCCCAGGCAAGGGAGCCAGCGCCTGTTCCTGTGCAGACGCCATGCCCCAGGCAGAGCAGCAGTGATCAAAGGCACCAGGTCTTGAGCAACACCCAACATTCATCTGTTTTGCAGCTGCCAGGAGCCATTGCCTCTCCCCAGACCTGAAGAAGGACTTGTGTGCCTCAAAGCTTGACTGGTTTTTTACTAATTATATAATTTGGCTTAATAAAAGCTATTACCTCCCTGTACAAATCTTGTGTCTCTTTGAATAGGTTGGCACGTTTCCTAGTAGAACCAGAAACTGCTTCTTAAACAGAAGTTTGACCATTATTGTTATTAAAATAGGAAAGGAAATGGAGGCTTGTTCACAACAAAGCGATATTTATTGCTCAGTTTAATTGCTTAATGTAGAGTGCATGACTGAGCATTTGAAGGAGCTGATTTGCAGTTTGGTCACCCTTTGAAACAAAGCCACATCTTGTGAAATTGCATGTTGAAACTCAAGGATTGAAATGGCTTGAGCAGATGGGAGAGGAATAGAAGCTGTTAGCTGAGCCTGCACAATTCTGCTGGGAAAAATTCCTCCTGGAAATACACAGCATTGGGACCACTGCCTTGTCTGGATCTGCACCCTTGAGCAGGATGGGAGATGCTAATGTGGGATAGCCAGAGGCTGGCTCAGACTTTTCCCACTCAGCCAAAATGTAGGTGAAGGATACGGCTGTAGAGGGGACCAGGCAGGTGGTGGCATGTTTTGCACAGGTGCAGGCAGGTACCCTCCATGGAGCAGGGCAGGTAGGAAAGTTGAGCAGGCACATGTGAACTCAAGTGATGCCAGCCCCAGATGTCTGAGCTGTTCATAGGTGTGAGCAAGCACCAGGTGAAAATCTCTTAACTCCTCTTGCCATGAGTGCTGCAAAATCTCCCCCAGTCCTGACCACAGCCATGCTCGCCCACAGAGTTCCAACTAAATTGTGTTGCCAGTGCCTTTGTTTCAATGGGGACCACGTATGCTGCAAGTTGTTGCGTTCAGGTTGAAGAGCAAGTTTAAATCTCCTTTCTACCCCAGCAAGACCCCACGACTACCTCCTTGACATGGTCCTGGCAGCTTCACAGCTCAGGCTTTGGGGTGTACATACAGGTTTTAAGGCCTTAATGCAAATAGTGGATAGTTCAAATAAGAATTATGTCTGCCCCTCCCCAGTGAGTGCTGAATCCAATGTTTCCCACGAGTGACTCAGCAGTGTCAGGGGGAGCAGGATCTGCCTTGCTCCAAGGTCTGTCATCATGCCGTAAATCCAGCATGATGGCAATGAAATCATTTCTTTTTGCTTGCCTGGAAAGCCACTTTTATCAGTAACAATACCAACAGCATGACCTCGGGGGCTGGGGAGGTTTGCTCCTGGACCTGCAGAGGAGGAATTTGCCTTCATCCACCCCAAGATCCAGCGGTGCATGACATGTCCATGTTGATGACCAGCAAAGACCCACCCCAAAAGCCCTGAACCCCATCCTTCAAACAAAGAACAGTCCAAAATCCTTTCCGAAGAATGAGTGTTTTTCTTAAAATCACCCTGATTCTCACCCATCCTGTTGTGCCGAGGGCTCTCTGCAGAGCTCTGCTGCAGACAGGACCCAAGGACTTTCCAACAGTGTGTGCTCTGCCTAAAGTGGCATCTTGGGGGTTTTCATAATGTAATTGTGAGGCTCTGAGCTATTCCCATAGCACTTTTAGTAATCAGCCCTGCTATGTTGAAAGGCCCATTTGTCATGTCTCAGCCGGTCTCTTGGAGAAACAGTTACAGCTCAGGTTAGTTATCTAATTTATATGTCAGGGGCTGCAGGAAAGAATTGACAGTGTTTTTTGTATTTTTCCAGAGTAGGTTGATGTTCCTGGCAGGTTGAACCCTAGGAGTTCCCTTGCTTTTATGATCATTTGCAATCCCTCCTTATTTGGCTGATGTTACAGCAATTCAAGCAGAAAAATGTACTACCAGCACAGCCAGTGTCTCCTTTGTGGATGTCTCCCTTCAAAGCAGTTCACTTGCCTGCTGGTGTGAGAATATCCATGCACAGCTCGTGTGAGGTAGCCCTCCAGCAGTAGGTCCTAGGCATCCATTTGGGGGATCATCCCAAAAGCCAGGCAGCAGCATGTCTCCATGCAGAAAGAGATGCGATGCTTGGCAAGTTGCTCTCCATAACACCCGTTATGAAGTGGGCATTGCTGCAGAGGCAACAGCAGTGGTGTGTGACTATATGAGCACACTGCTATTACACACACAAATACGCATACACACTACGGTGTGGTTTGTGTTCGTGCAAAAGGTGAGGAAATTTTACTGATGGAAAACATAAGTTGCAGATGTGAACCATCCTGGTAGACTGCCCAGGGGATGGCTAGAATGCGAGCAGGGAGCTGGGAGTGTGCCACCTCCAGTGCCAGCCATCCCCAGCACCAAGGTAAGAGGCACTGACCACCGCTGCCACATGGATGTTCCCACTGGGACCGAACATGATCCCATCTGAGTGGTTTCAGGCAGATCTTCTCTAGCATGTGAGTGTGCTTGGGAAGACTGATAGGAAACCATTCCTGATGGAAGCAATATCTGAAAGCAGCAGGCTGTACAACTCCCTAAACTCTGCAGGGTCTGTTTGTCACCACCACAATGCTGGGTGAAGAATGTGCAGGATGAGGCCTCACCCTCACTGGAGCATGCACAGCAGAGAGCAAAGGCCTTTATGCTGTTGATGCTTAAGAAAGGTTTGCCCAGGCTCAGGACTGTGGGAGTGATTGAGGGTTTATCTGACATCTCTGCAAGGCTGTCTCTGTGTTCAGGGTAGTGCACAGGGAGGGCTTAACCATGGGTGTGAGGAGAAGAGCAGGGCTGCGGCTGCCTCTGAGCACAAACTGCTGTGACCCTCCAACAGGAAACAAAGCAGAAGCAAAGCAGAAGATGTTTTACGAAGTGCCCATTTACTCCAGGCTAGCAGGGGAATAAAACGTGTCAAGGAGCAGGCTGTGCTCCCATGGGCCGTGGGAAACATGGTCAGGTGGGGAGGAAAGAAATAACTCCTCAGGCGTGCAACTTGCCATCACAGGGAAATGCAGAGGAGCAAATTATTAGCTTGTGCATCTTGCAAGATGAAAGATGGGCCATTAGCTGCCTATGGAAAATACCTTCCAAACCCTTTGGTGCAGCAGTTTCTCTGCAGAAGGGCTCTCCCAGCACCCCAGGCATCCTGGGCGCTGGTGGCAAGAGAACGCCCCATGGCCGGGGCTGGAGAGGTTTGAACTTGAACTCGTTTATTTAGCTTTGACTTTTCTCTTGCTGGAGTCCCTGGACATAGGCCAAACCTCAAAAGCGAGTTATAGCCAAATATTTTTGAGGTTGGTAATGAGATACCAAAGCCTTACTCAAAAAAAAAGCCCTGTCCCACGTTTCTTTGCAGCATGTAGGGCCGATGTTCCATGGCTTCAGCAGAGCAGGGCTAGGGGATCATGGTGCTGCCAGCCAACCCATGCTCAGCATCCTCCTTCTGTATCTCATGAGCACGGCTGGGTATAAGCAGGCACCCCCGAGTGATCCAAACACTTGTTTCCACTGCAAAACAAACTTTGGAACACTTCCGTCATCATATACGCACTGCTCAGGGTTAATTGCGACAGATTGTGTCTCTCCCTGCTGTAAACTCCTGCTTGGCTGCTGTGGTCTCCCACCTCCCAACAGCTTAAAAACATGGTGTGACCTGCAAAGCCTCCTCCGGGCTGCAGCAGTACACAAAACCTGCTCCAGTGCTTGCTTGTAGGCTGCACACAGGAGCACTGACAACACCACTGGCCGGACCAAGTGGACCCCACTCAGGCAGAGAAACCTAACCTAATCCACACAATCTGCTTTGCTCTGTGATCAGGATCTGGCCCTACACTCCTTTCTCTGCATACTGATGCTGGTTTTGTGCTAGGCTTCCTTGGTGGCATATTTTTTGCATTGTATTTGAATAAAACAGAGCAAGCCTGTGAAAGTCAAGACGAATGTGTTTCAAGATCTTCAGGCTCTGGTGCAAAGCAGTGTTACAACAATCAGCAACCTCCCTTAGCAGTGGAAAGGGTTAATTGCTTCAGTTTCCCCCTGATACTTGTGGCTAATGCCAATCAGATCTGGAGTGATACAAGTAAAATGATTGAAACCTCTGGCTGTTCAAAAAAGCCTATGTTTTAATTAAATTGAGAACTGGCTGGTTAATCAGCACAAGGACTAATGGTCTGATTAGCAGGAAATGCCTGGTGAAAAACAGACTCTCTCATCAGCTGGGCTGGAGGGAGAACTGAGCCACGGACTGGGGACACAGCCCAGGGCTGGGGGAGCTGCGGGTGCTTTGCAAAAGGCATTCAGGCTCCATCTGAGGATGCCCCAGGAAGGAAACGAATTCTTGATCCCACCAGGGGTCCTTGGATAGAGCTGCCCCCAAGTGTGTTCCTGCCCAGGGCCCAGCTGTGGAAACGCTCTTCAGAGAGCATGACAGGGGACCAGGGGATGCCAGGAGGACAAATGAAACCTCTCATCTCAGTTACCTTTGAGAAGGAGAGTACAAAGATGGGGGAGGCAGGATTGCAAAATTAATTTGAAATTTATTGTGTGAAGGGAAAAAAACCAAACCAGCAATCCAAAACCGCACCACCCAAGATATAAACTTTTAAAATTAAAAAATCAATGGAGAAATGTCCTTCTGGCTGCCCTTCCCCCACTGTGCGAAGCACAAGCTTCCTTCTGATTAAAGCTCAGCCTGGAGCAGTTTCAGTGGTAGGAGGCCAGGAGAAAGCTTAAGGTGCTCTCTGCAGTTTAAGGTGGAGCTGTTTACATTGCCTTCCCCAGCAGTGCCAGTTTTGGCCATGCAAGAGCATCCTCTTGGTTACCCCAGTTACACTCTGGCTGTGCCACGGCTCCAGTTTAGGTGTCCAATACCAAAGACAAGCTCTCTGTTCACAGCTGCTTGGTGGCAGATGAGCCTTGGTGGGGTTTTGTTTTGCTTGCAGCTGCCTACACCAGGTTTTCACTAAAGTGAAATAACATGTGAGGTGAGAGGGAAGGGGCGTGGGAATAAATCCTGACCTATTGCTGGGGAGATGTGGACGGGATGCTCCCTCTGAGCAGTGCCCACATGTTGAGGTTCGCTCAACAATACAGAACCAAATTCTCCCTAATATGATCCTGCACCCTGCAAGAAAAGCATCTCCAGTTTTCTCAACCATTATAGAAATCTCAGCCCCAGCCTCCCTGATAGGGTGATTGTAGTTAACAGATATTAACTGGCACCTATTGTGCTCCTGTAGCTCAGGGCCAGTGTGGTGTGATAGCGTTTCACAGTCTTTTAGCTTATGAAATGGGAAAGGCAGTTTGGGTGTTCCTTCTCAAAACAAGCACAAGTGTGCACAGCACATGTGTGTTGGGTACAGCATGAATACTGATAGCAGTGCTGCCTTCTTGAGGAACAACTTTTTATTAGGGTATTTACTGTGCGTTTGATATTATGAGGCAATAAAGCTGTTAATACCTATTCACATATAGTCATCTGTAATTGTTTGGAAAAGAGAACTGCATCCACAGGTGGAGCTGGGACCCGCTGGACTCGGTGTTTGCATGGATTTCAGCTGCCCTTGGCTCAGCCAAGCCCCTGAGACAGCCTCTGTGGAGGGAAGCCATGGGTGCAGGGTGCTTTTCCTGTTCTAGTGGGGAGCAGCAACCCTGTGAGGTTAAGAAATAAAATGTGGTGATGCTAAATACTATACAAGTTTAAAGGAGAGTCAGTCCCAGCTCTGAGCACCTCAAAATACACAGGGAACCTGTTTTTTTCAAACCTTCAGTGCCACCCACCCCAGCTAAACATGTTGTTCCGCAAATTGGCAGAGTGGTGGTGTCTCCCATTCGAATCTAAATGCATGACATTTCAGATCTATCTAGGTTATAAGATGTCACATGCTAGTTTTAAGTTGTGCCTTCTGTAGAATAAGTTTTATATAGATTTTTCTGGGGGTTTTGTTTAGAAGTGCTTCAGGGAATCAGGTGAAAAACACTGAACAGCTCTCAAAAAGCCCCAGGTCTATCTGCATGGAGCTATCACTGAGACTGGAGAGCTGCCAGGCACAGAACCTATAAATCATGAATCAAGCCCCCCATTCCTGTCCCTAAACCGCAATTGTTTTAAAAAGAAAGAAAACATATTGGTTCTTTTAATGTGCCTTTTGGAGTCTATGCCTCTAGGCACATTTTCCAGCTTTTCCAAAACATGAGAACTAGAAACTTCCTCTCATTTCTCAGTGAAAGCTGAGAGTCTCACTTAATTGCTTGCATGCAAGAGCTGCAGCTTTATGAAAAATTCCAAATATCAGAAGATTGGTAATGAAATCACAAGGTCTGGCAATGCTGAGACTCAAGTTAGATGCAGAATATTCCTTTTATAAGTGTCCAAGAAGAGTATGCACCACTGGGATGCTGGTCTACTAAAGAGAAACAGATACAGTAAGTTTTGGTGATGCAGAAAAAGACCCAAAGTCTATGTTCCTTGGTGAGGGTGTTCACTTTGCTGCTCAGCTCCCACTGCCTTTTGGGTAGGCAGTCACCATGTCCGGGTAACACACACGGGGATTTAACCGGGAACAGGGCAAAGGTGACTGGCACTTTTGCAAGGACTTTCGCAATGGCAGTGCAAAGCAGTTGGCAGAGGCGAGCAGGAAATGGGGAGATGCCGAGGGGAGTTTGGGGGTTAGTAAAGAAATGCTGAGGCTCAGCCAGCCCTTCAGAGGAGCAGCCCAGTGAAGTTATGTGATATTTGAGACTTCTTGTTCAGGTCCCAGCTTGCACCTCTATCAAATCAGTTTTGTTGACCTAGGCTGATCTCCAGGCACTGAGTTTAATGTTGCAGCCCTGACTACAGGAAGCATCTCAGGATGCAGAATCTTGTCGTAACTTGGGGTTTCTGCTTGGGCTTTCAATGCCCTCCATGGCCGTGTGGTTTCCTTCCTTTAGTGGCCATATCCTCTCAGCCAGACTTGGTGTCCAAACAGCACAAGCACCCCAGGGAGTACCACACGGCTCGGTGGCCCCAGGAAAGGGACGCAGGGAGAACAAGCCACCATGGCAGTGCCCTCTGCCACCACATCTCGCTGGAGGGACTCCCCACTGCCACTGGTGGGGACAAGGGCACCCTCACAGGGGTTGCATAGGTGAAGCAAAGCATCTTTGCACTGTCCAAACCCAAAAGGACCGCGGGGGCTGAATCCTCCTCTCTTCCCCTCTGTGTCTGAGAACCCTCAGTTATGGGCCACTGCCTGTGCAGGCACCACAAGGGCTATGTCTGCCTTCACAGAGAACATCTCTTGCTATTCACGGAGATGATGAGATAATGGCCTGAAATCTTAGTTCCTCTAATGTAATTGAAAATGGAGCTAAACTGCAACTCTAAAAAGGAAATCTAAATTAGGTTGCAGAAGAGAAAAGGATATTTGACAGCAGGAGCAGGCTCTGGAAATACAGTCATTGTTTCTACTTATGGGTTTTGAAATGTAAATAATTTAACACCCAGCTAAGCAGAGGAAAATCTGCTATTTTTGGTTTATTCTGAACAAAGACAGCTGTGTATTCTAAACATACAGTTCAGCATTTAAAAAAAACAGTACAGAAATAATGCTGGCAAGAATGTCTTTAGGTATTTAAAACCCAGCGCTGGGGTCTGGGCTAGCTGTGTATTGCAATACACTGGTATATTTGCAGCAACCTTGGGCCTTACCAGATTGTCTTAATAAACCCATAAATAAATTCTAGGGATTCATTAAAAACTTCAGCTGCAGGATAAAAGCACTGGAGAGGTTGCAAAGGCAGCATTTAGGTCTTCAATGAGATGGTGTCAGGGCTCGCATGGTCAGGCTGACACCCGGTTAGGTGTTAGATCTGGAGTCAGCGTGAGACGGATCCTGCTCTCATCAGCGAGATTCCCATGGCAGCAGCTGCCACGAGGTATCAGCTGCATGCAGTTCAAAGCAGCACGGAGAACCGGATTGCAATGCAAATTTGGGTCTCCATTAAAATAATGAGCGCTATTGCAGGCACACAGGCATGTCTCTGGGAGGAGAAGGTGAATCCTCTTTCTTCATAGACTTTAACTGAGTTACTGTGCTTTTGGTAATTAGAGCAATCAGGCCTGATTTGTTTTTCTGCTCTCTCAGCTCTCTCAAATATGTATATATTTCTTTTAATAACTTCATAGGAGAAAGGGTTAAATACCTCCCAGCTGTATAAAATCTCCTGTAAATGTCACTGCCTTCCCAGCCATCCTTGCTTCCTGTTGACAGACCCAGCAGTAGTTTGAAGAGGTTTTGGTGGGATTCACTCTTGTTTTAATCCCAGCTGAAACCAGGCATGATGATGAAACCCCATCCACCACAAGAACAAGAATAACTGCAGTATAAAGAGTAATTGCTGCTCTTTATTTAGTGTTCATGGGGTCTGGCCACACAAGAATGGGAATATTATGCTGAGACTCCTGAAATGGGAAATATTTGTAGCTCAGGGATGTACCCCTGGGTCCTTCCTACTGGTCCAGACTCTGCAGAGAGGACACAGAGGGCAGTGAGGAATTTCTCCTCAGCACAAGACCTGAGTTGCCCATGCCAAGGGGCCGCAGCTTTGTGGGCTGATTCACATCCACCTGCCTGTATTCCTGCAAAGGAGGCCAGGTCTCCCTCAGAGATGCTCTTTGCCCCATCTCCATCCCATTCCCAGTTGGTGGTGGTGCAGTCTGGGCTTGAGCACAACAAGACATCACAAGCCTGTATGGGGAGGCAATCCCTGCTCTGGTGCCTGCCCTGTCAGTGCTGGTGCATGTCTCAGCCAGCCGGGCACATCTGGGATGTGTTGTATGGCATCTCTTCTGCCATGGATGGAAAGCTAGATTATCTCCTCTAGGAATGTATATCTTGGGCAGCCAGGGTTTCCTTGCCATTGCCAGGCTGCCTGGCTGTAAACACATTGCAGAGCTGGAGGGGAAAACACATCAGTGCTGAGTCTTCTTGAAAAATCTGGGCCTGGGTGTGGGGAGCACCTGGAAATCTTCCTCTCAGCTCTTCCCTTAATCTGGCCCCACAGGTCTGCTGAAGCTCATTGAAATTCATGGGAAGTCTTCCCATTGAGTTCAGCCAGCTTTTGAATAAGGTCGGTTTTCTCTTCAGTGGTTTTTTGGTTTTCATTTTTTCAAACCTATGCTCACTCTGGGGGAAAATGCATTTAAACACAGAAGTGCTGCGCTCGCAGCCGTGCTGCTGTTGTCTCCCCAGGGGCGCTGCAGCTCTGTGAAAGGCTTTGTTCCCACAGGGATGTGGTTAGAGGGGATGGCCTCCACTGCAAAGGTGGTCAAGCCCATTTTCGCCTCACTTCAAACCCACACAGATGTTGCTGGTCCACCTGGGCTGACACAGAGTCAAATATTTTTGGGCTGCACTTGTGTTGCATGTGAGAGAGAGAAACTCAGTGAAAGAGTTGGGTTGGTTTGCCTAGGATAAGGTTTTCCTTGGTTTAGGTGTTGATCTGGGCTCCTTTCTATGCTTGCTTTTTATCTATGCATACCAAAATAGTAGGTTAGGTCTTACATAAAATGCCTTTCAAGGGAACTCAAAGCACCTCTTGAAGAAGAGTGGTTATTCCCAATTTACAGATGGAAATGAGACTTATCTAGGGTGGCACACAGCACTGCTGGCTGAGCTGGGAATGCAGCCAATGTCTCTTAATGCTGCTTGTTTCTCCCTGCACAGGGCCACCAAGTTCCCTCATCACTGGTGCTATTCAGTCAGCATAAATGCTGATGAACTTCAGACCTTCCTTTATCCCAGGCCATCTCCCCTTCCACATGATTCCTGTGGTTGTCATGAAGTCATCTTTAGTTTTGGTGACTGCAAACAAAGATTTAGGTGTTGTTAGTCAAGACTGTAGGCAAGGAAGCTGTAAACGCACCTGCTGCCCAGCAGCCATGCTCCAAAACACCTGATTTCTGGGGGAATCTTTGGTTCCTACAACCTTCCCCTGATTTCCCTGGGGCTTGTGGTGGACGGGTAGAAGGTCCCTGGAGGAGCCACAAAGCAAACCACTTCACTACTTCTCCCCAGCCAGCTTTCCCTTCTCAGCAGCGTTATCAATCTTGCCTGCTTTGCCCTGGAAGCTTTTTAGACTAGACAAGCAAGCTCTAAATGTTTGCTGCTTTTCTTCCCCCTCCCTTTCCTGCTGAATACCTCTCCATCTCCCACCACTCCCCGGCGGTGAATCTGCTTCTCCTGCCTGCAAACACAAACAGGAGTGAGTCAGCGCAGGGAACACCAAGTGCTCCAGATATGAAGCAGATGGGATTGAAGAGTCTGGTACAAATTGTCTTTCTCAATTCACTGAAACGCTCTTAAGCCCCCCAGGACTATTCTCCATATTTTTCATTAGCAGAGCTGAAAATGAAGCTGCTCCTTTGAAATCCAGGATTTTGTAGTATCAGCCACAGGTGTGACTTTGCCCCATGTTATTAATAAAGATGGTGAATATTGCAAATGGTTTCTGGTGATAAAGTGCTTGGATGCTGGAATTAATTCACTGGGTGAATTTTGCTTCTTTCTTTGTGCTCCACTTCTCTTCAAATGTCCATAGAGTGCATCATATTGAAATTAATGTCTGTAGAAATTGACTTTTGTAACAGGATGAAAACCAATAGAAAATTTTGGTTTCTCTTTTCAAGCTGAGTAAGATGAACGTTATGAGCCAACGTAACAGAATGTGTCACAGGTTGAAGAGAAATGGTCAATCAAAGATATACAAAATTCATGTTTTGACATTTTCCATTGTAGTGAACTGATCAGATTTTGCTAAATACTATTTCCTGTGACTCAGTTTTCATTTTCAGTTATTTCTATATTTAAGGGATGTGTCTAGGGTCCTATAGGGCCCTTTGGGACATCAGCAGCCAAATACATTTGTTTCCTTTTCCCCCACAGGATGAACTCCTTGTTTTTCTCATTTTAGGTGATACTCATTCACAAGACTTGCATAATACACTATGACTGGAGGCTCTTTTTGCCTAATGTGATATTTGCTCAGGTAAAATTTTAGATTTTTCAGATATATTTTTTACTAGATAAACGTATTTTAGTTGAAAATTCCCAAATTACTCTTGTGATGTTAGCAGAAGCACAAATTGAGTGTTCAGCAAATGTACTTTTTAAGCTTATACTGGAGTTTATTCATTTCAGCCACATTGTGATGCCTGAGCAAGGGGATAAGTCCCACAACAGTGGCTAACCATCTAGCTCAGAAAAGTAATACTGAAACATCAGAATCAATCACAATGAGCGTAGTGAGTTAAAAACATTTCAAATGATGGCCAACCCTGGTGAAACAACAATCTGCTCTCAGAAACTCTACAAGGAGAAAAAAATCTAAATTCATTGGATAAATTATTTGTTGCAAATTATTTCTTCAGGTCTGATTAGTAATCTTCATTTTACACAGTAGGCCTCTAATGACCTGCTTGACAACTACGATGTCTGATAGACTGTGGGGATTTGAACGAAAATGAGTTTTGCTTCCTCCCATTCCAGCCATAAAACAGTGAGGATGCTCAGCTTCCCCATGCAAAAGGGGCATAACCAGGCACCCAAGCTCTGGGTGAAAGGGGATAATTCAGCTGTATTTTTGGAAAGGGAGAAAACCAGGAGGCACTAATTCAAACACAAAATAATAGCACCTGGCACACAAACAAGCCTAATCAGATATGGCTGCTAAGTTGAGTCATGTGAGTAGCAGATGACGGAGCAAAAGCAAAAGATACAGCTCCCAATGAAAACATGGTGACCCAGCTCTAATAGGTCTTGCACTGTTGTTTTCTGTGATTGAATAATCTTTTGCCTTTTTATAGCAAGGGTTTTTAAATGTTGGACCTGTTTCAAGTGTGTTATCATCGCCTGTCTGCTGATAATTGACAGGCTTTGGATCTTTTTCTGGCTTGTGTATCCTGAATCCAGATAGATTCAAGCAGAAGATGATGCTCTTTCCAGTCACAGGCAGCTCAAATAAGGTTAAAAATGAGGAAAAGACAACAAGCCTGATGTCCCTCCTGGAGCTATAAGGGTTTCTTTCCCTGGGATTTGCAGTATTTTTTGGTGATTTCAGCAGTTATTCCCAGCCCAGTTCAGCACATCTTGTGCTTTGACAGCTCAGTGCACCTGGATATTATTACTTGATAAAAACTGGCAACATCTCTCATTTTGGATGGTTTTTTTGGAAACAGAGCTTTATTCTTACTTGCCTTCTGGAGTGTGCTGGTGTAAAAGGAGGTGAAAGTGGATGCAAATGTAAGGTGCAAGAAGCACTCTAACACTGCCTGCATGTAGATGGACAATATTCTTTAATAGTCTTGATCTCGTGGTGCAAGCAGAGAAAAGGTTGGAGGTTTGTGTTTTGGCAAGCAGGCACAGGATGTACCTATATAGTCTGTTGTCAGATAAGTTGCCATGAGAGCCCTGTCCAGTTCTTTGGCGATACATGTGAACGTGATGGCTTGAATTGCTACAGTAGATTAGTCGGCTATTGGGGTAACTGCAATCAGACCTCAAAAGGAGACATCTTTTTTTTATTACTTTATTCAAAATACCACTGTCATCATATCAATTTGTGAAGAAAGAGGCAGTTTTTAGTTGCTGGTCATCCCATTTACTTGATTTTCCTTTAAACAATTTGGCAAATGATCTCCCAGCAAAAAGGATAAAAGATGTAATAAACCACTTTCAGCCACCTCCCCGTGAATTGATCTCAGTCCTTCTTCATGTATTGTTGATCTTCTAATTTAATCACTTGTCCGGAGGGCACATGCGATTTTGTAGGAAATAAAAATGTCACACAAGAAAAAAAGGAGAATGAGAGTGGAAATCTCTTCTCATGCCAGGCTGTGCCCCCTGTGTGGGAAGCAACACCAGAGCAAGTGCTGCACTGGGCTGGGATGCGGAGGTTTGAAGAGGAGTCTGCCTTCATCCTGCCAGCATCAGCATCACTGAGCTGGGCTTGGGGAAGCACAAATCATTCAGGGCAGACAGACAGGCAGCTAGAAGTGCACATGCACAGCCAGCATGACTGCAGGAGTTCTATTCTACTGAAAAACTGTACTGAAAACAGGTCAGGAGGGTGTGTGTGGTGCGGTGTGGCCAGCAGCCCCTGCCCAGGTAAGCTTTCCCTGCACATTTTTGCAGGGACAGCAGCAAAAGCAGTTTGCTGCAGATGAGAGTCAGGAAGCAAGTCTTTGTAATGCTGGTTCAAAGGGGCAATGACTGGCCAGAGTTTGCAGTGTTTAGGTGATTGGCAGTGGCAACCTCTGGCTTTCCTGTACCCAAAAACACAGAAGCTGAAGGTTTAGCTATGGCTGTGCTTGTGGATGCAGTGCTTTAATGATTTATTGAATTCTTTTGTGTGTTGGTTCATTTTCTTCTAGGGCCAGGAGTTGCCATTTTAAAACGCTCTGTAAAAACCAGATGTGTAAATCAATTAGCTTTTAAAGCCCATGTTTATGAGTTGGAGAAAACCTGCTCAGTCTCCATGGGCTGCCCAAACCTGCACCCCTGATGCTTACCCCACACAGATGTGCAGCCTTTCTAAGCTCCCTTTGTGAAATTCAGCCACCTCTGTGAAAGAACTGCATAGAGTAGGGGGGCACAGCCTTGATCCCCTGGCCATAGCCTGTGTGTGGAGGTGACACATCATGGCTCCCTGCTTTTCAGTCCTCTGGGACCCTCTGCCAAGAGACCAGAGAAGTTCTGCATGTCCAGAAGGGGAAGAGAAAAAGCAGTGGGCAACAATTTCTGCAAGTGCTTGTGGAGGGAGCAGTTGTGGGGTGGCTGAGGAAGGAATGGAGAACTACAAACCACAGCAGCTTGGGCCGGTGGTGCAGAAGGAAAAGTACCCAAGAAAGTCCTTTCTGTGGAGATTCCATGAATGTCTGTGATGTGCAAAGCCAAGCCAGGATCTGTGCCCACAGCCCTGTGTATAGATCCTGTCTAAATCTACTCCTAATCTCCTCCAGGCTTTGCCAGGTTGATCCAGGCTGCAACATCAGACAGCTCTTCTCCTGAGACCCAGCAGAGAATGGAGATGTCAGTGGGCTCTCCAAACCTGGGGCTGTTCCATATCCCCTTGTCCTCCCTTGGTGTCTCCTGGGTGCAGGCTGAAGCAGTGAGTGGGACCACTGACCAAAGTAGCCATGCATGCCTAGAAAGTGATGGTAGCTGGGGTCTGAACCTGGCTCTGCACAGTTAGGGTCATGTCTCTTTGTGGTTTAAAAAAAGAAAGAGTCCGTGAGTGCAGGCTGAGTCCTCTATTGGCATAAATGGCCACAGTCCCACTGAGCAGAGTTCAGTCTATTTATACCAGCAGATAATTTGGCCCATCAAATAGAAGAAATGCTGAACTCCTCTCTGACTAAGTTTCTGCTCCTTGGAGCCACAGGCCTGTGTGTCCATAGAAAGGAAGACTAATGCTGCTTTTTCATGAACGCTGTTTTGTTAAAATTGCAGATACAAGGAAAGTCAGACATTTCATAGGAACACACCCATCCTGATTGAACTTTCTTTGGAAAGAGTTTCTCAGCAGGCTTGAACTATAAAATACTCCCTCAGAAGAATTTGTGCTCTGCTGCAGCAAACAGTTGAGTTCAAACCATGCTGATCATCAGGGATGTGAAAAAATGGGTTGTCAAGAAACCCACATTCCAGTTCTTGCTCTGCCTGTGGGGCTCTCACCACCAGGAAAGCATCTTAGTAAAGGGCGAGTTGCTTGTCCGGGGTGTTCCTCTTGCTGGGAGGGTAGAGAGAGGATTTGGTTTTGCTTGTTTGTTTTATAAAAGCTTTGAAAAGCTTTGGCTTCCTCTCAAATTCAGGAAAGAGCTGCAAAAAACCACAAAAAAATCCCCCCCAAAACCCCTTTATGGTTTTGAAAGCTCTTTCCTGCCCTGTTCCAGGAGGGGCTGTTAATTGTACAGCATTTCAATTGCAGAAAGTCTCGCTATTGAGCAGAAGAGTCTTTTTGAGCCTAACCAGCTGTGCGGGGCTTTTGTAAGTTGCTCTGACATCACAGAAGCCCAATATGGCTAGCATTGTTCAGAATTTTTATTGCCACTGGTTGTAAATATGTCTATACACATATTTCATTGTAGAGACCCCACGAGCATCTAAGAACCAAAACTTCCCTTCCACACCCGAGCCACTGAAATTAGATTATATACTGATTGTATAATTACTGTATAACAAGGTTTGCTCAGCCTCTCAATGCACAATGCCTGTTTTCATAGCATTTTAATATGAGCAACATAATAGGCACCAGCTTGAATAGCCGCGTGCCAACGAGGCATTGCATTCCCCAGACCAGCTTGAGTTTGTGAAATCTGGTCCAGCTGCTCAGCACACAGAAGGGTGATAATAAAATGTCTTCCAGCCCATGCTGGGCCGGGAATCAGAAAGAACACAGACAGGGAAACGCTCCCCTTCCCCAGCCTGAGGTGGGCTGGTTGGCACATAGCACTATCTGGATTCTTTCTTCAGGCTGCTTCAAGCCGGTTGCATTAATGCTACATCCTTCGCATACCTTTTGCTTGAACAGTATTTGCAAATCTGGACTGATAATGCTCCCACTAATATTGTTCCGTCATTGCTGCTCTGGTCTTTCCTCTGTACTCTGAGTGAATGATTTTAAATGGCTCAAATCCTGCACTAGGCTTGTTTTTCTAATGAGTTAGGCAGCAAATTTGCTCATGTGTTCAGCCTTGGCTTTGTCCTGAGTGGTATGGAACAGGAACAGCCCATAAACAGCAATTTGCTCATCTTTTAAGCTTTATTGTTTGGGCAATGGGTTTTACTTGGATGGTTGAAGACCAACTCTTCACTCAAAATGTTTTACCAGCTCCAACAATAACTGCAACCCATTCTTTCTGCTTTCCATTTATTTGCAATTAAGATAAACGGACCAAATGCCACCGGAAGAAATGAGCACAACATTTCTGGTTGACTTACTCACAGTTCCAACAGGTCCCATCACCCAGCAGTTGCTGTGTGTCCTCTCTGCCGATGTTTTGACTCTTCTTCTAGAAAACATAGGTCCTTCATGGTCTCACTGGATTGTGTTCTCAGCCTGTCTCTGGAAGGAGCATGTTGATGGTGCATAGTTGTTATGGGGGAACGGTCCCGAGGTCTGCGTGCACTGGCTCATTCTGAGGGGCTTACGAAGGAGTAGAGCTGGGACCTGTCTCCACGTGATGGTGGTGGTGTTGTTAAGTGTTCAAAAATAATGGCTTGCTCATGGCAAAGTGAAGATTACAGGCCAGTACGGGCACACTCTGGATCCGGGTGTTTTACCTCTTCATAGCTTTGAATTGTGTTTTGCTGCAGAAGTGTCAGTGATGACTTCCAGCTCCACATACTTTCTTGGGAAAGAGGTTTTCCTGTTCTCAGCCTTTGATTTCCCTCTGTCACCTCTAACTCATGGCTCAAAGTCATGATCATATCATCTTGCTTGTTTTGCCACCCCATAGTGCTGTGACTTGTCACTCGGGTTTGGCCAGTGCCTGGGGAAGTGCCCAGCAATAGCTGCTGTTCCCAGCGCCAGCCAGGCTGACAGCTGAGAGAGTCAGGGCATGACAAACTCAGGGCCACACACACGTGCTTGTGTCTGCATGCAAAAGAAACCCATCTTCTTCCCTCAAAGCTATTTTCTGTCTGTCACAACCAGCAGAGAGCTATCCAGAGAAAGGCTTTTTAAGTCTGAAGCATACTAAGGCAGGCACTCAGGGTATTAGGAAGCCAATGCCCTTGTTAAAGTTACTACACTCCATTCTCTTGATAGGCTAACCCACTGCCATTAGTACTGCAATAATAGCCAGTATGGACACACTCTGGATCTGGATGTTCTGCCTCTTTGTTGCATCAAATTGCATTTTGCTGAAGAAGTGTCACTGATGTCAGTGGGGCTGCTGGGGATGTTATCAATGCAGCACAAAGAATCACTGAGGGAAGAGAGCGGGCACAGGTCAGCCTCCATGAGCTTACAGATGTGTTTGCCAGGCAGTGACTGGGAATGCCAGATAGCACTGTGCCCTTTAGCATTTCTCACACCCCCAACCTTGCACAGAGCAACCAAGCACCTCATCCTGCCAAGCAGCTCTGTCCTTTGTGGCATCTGTGCATTTTTACATCTCTCTTCTTCAATTTGCTCCTTTGCTTTGGTGTCAGACTCACCACTTTGTGAAAATTAATTAAACAGACCTTTCAGGTGCAAAATGGTCTAAAAAAAGAAAAGAACCTTAGTCATAAAAACTGCTAACTGTGGGGTAAGGGAATTCTCAAACATCCCTGGTGAAAGCAATGAATGGAGTGACAAGAAGACAAATGACTTTTTGGAAAAGTTTGCCTACCTTCCTCACCTACATCATGCTATTTTAATTGTGGAAGGAACAATTTTATTTTATGGAAGCACCCCAGGAACCAGGTCTTTGCTGGCTCTCTGAGGATGCACCAGTTTGCATGCTGCAACCGTTGCAGTTCACAGCAGCATTCAACTGACTATTATTGAACTTTGCACGTTGGTGTTACTCTGTGCATCCTATTTCTTGAAGAGTCAGAGGACATAATTTGTCCAGAAACCAAAGGTTTCTGATTTAAAAGGACTTCAGACCCCACTTATGGGGTCAGTCCTTTATCACTGATGAAGGGGGGGACCCGAAAAACCAAGAAGCACAGAGGCTCCCTTGCAAAAATCCCAGTTCATGGGACATAAGCCAGGTCTTTTCCTTGACTCAGAGGCTGGTTTGGGAAAATCAGGAGGCAGCATTTTCGATACCAACTCTAAACATTTCCTCTTGAAGAGACTGCTGGAGAAATGCCTTTGGAGGGGACATGCTGTTTGTGCAAGGGCTTCTGAAACCTGCCCCAAATGGCTGCACAACTCAACATCCTCCAAGGGCCAAGAGCTGCCTAGGGTCCCTGTCACCTCCTGCAGCAGCCAGGCACCATCTGCATGCAGGACCACGCAGGGTCAGCTGGTATTTAACCAGCCAGGTATTCTTTCTTTTCATCAGATTATATAAGCCCCAGCTCTGAAGGAAACTGTGGTTCAGGCTCCAAAGAGGGCTGTAGCCCTCACTCAGCTGCCATTGCCATCCACAGAGCTGGAAGTAGCAGTTTAATCTCACTGTCCTGTGATTTCCCCATTTCCTGTGTATTTTGTATTCTATTAATGAACCCAAGTATTCTCACATGGGAAAGGCAGCCTTTGGGTTTCCTCCATGTGCTAAAGGGGTTAAACATGTGATGATGCGTAATCTGGCAGAGGAGAATGGTTTGTGTTCTTTATTGTAAACTTCCTGGCTGCCCCGCTGCAAAGCAAGGGGCTACATTATTCGGAAAGAATAATGACTTTTGGGGCACATATTAGTTGCAGAAGTACTATGTTTAAATCCCAAACAGCAGCTCCTCATCTCCCAGCTTAGCAGTGATGTAAGAGTCCAGATTTCAGATGTCAACACCAGGCAAGTCCTTCTTTGCCTGTATGTGTCACTGCATTTGTCTTATTGCAGTTCACAGGATCTGGGAGATCTCAGAGAGGAAGTCAGCCTCATTGTGGTGGTCTTCATCAATCAGTAGCACATGAAAGCAGGACTCCATTTGAAACCATTTTCTTGTTCACTGTAGGCAATGGCTCATGTTATCTGAGGTCAGAGTAGAAATGTCTTTGGGTGCAGGAGGCTGGGATGGGAGCTGCTGACATCCAACTGGGTAGGGCTGGCAATTCCTGCAGGTGGTCTCCTCTTATGTCACTCTAATGGCTATTTCAAAGTCTTTTAGATTTTAGTTGATCTAGAAGATCACAAATTTGTTCAAAGCTTTTGAAAACTTGCAAGTTTTATAAAATTATATTACCCAACTGGGAAAGATTTTGGCTGGCATGTCTTCCAGTTCCAGCTGCATAGACCCCAACGTGGGGTCTACAGGGTTTTTGATAAGTCTACCTGCGTTCATAGCAATAGAAAGGTGCTATTTCTCAAACTGCTCCAAGGTCAGGGACTACCAATATCTGCTAGTTCAAGTCCTTCTTTGAGTGTCAAAGAAACCTTCTTCAACACGATGATGCTAGGACTAAATTCTCCAGCTATAATTGATTAGGAACTTTCACAGAAAGGACCACAAAGCACTTTGTGAGCTACACACTGAATGAGCAGCTGCACTGAGCCTCTCCGGGACAGACAGCAATGGAGGTGCAGGCGCTCAGCAAACACATGGGGCAGGAGAGGAAATGCCAGTGATTCCCAGGCAGATGTCTGCTCCTGCCAAGTATGCCATCGGGCCTTTAATATCCCAGCAGAGCAGGTATTTTTAAAGTCTTTGTTAGACCTTAGGAAGAAAAACCCAGATTCTTAAGATCTTTCTAGGCAGATGTACAGAACAGAAGAAGAGCAAGTGCATTTAGGTCATTCCTGCCCCACCAGGGTGCTGGCACGATGCATTACTGGGTCAGCATACAAGCTGAACATTTCAGGCAAAAGCAGTAGTGGTGTTTTCAACTTCATCTATTTTTATCAAAACACATGGGTTGCTTTGAGCACCGATACGTTTGGCACCCAGGCGTATCCACCCTGTAATTGTTCCCGGCTGCACACACACCCTGTGCCCTGACCGCGGTGAGGAGGGCAGGGGAAGGACCTGCAGCAAAAAGAGGATGTTTCTGCTCAGAACATGGACATTTTAACAGACTCCCATCTCACACTGGTAATGTTTTGATTTCATTTCCTCTGCAGAACATAAACAGATTTTGAAACCTTAGAAGTTGCCATGAAACAAACCCGTTGTTCCCTGGCCAGCTCTAATTACAGCTTGTGACCAGCCCTTGCCTATGGAAATTAGAATTTACACAGGGGAGGACTCCGGCTCTGAATAGGTTTGCATGGAGAAATGTGATTTGTCACCATGTTTTTAAGCAAAGGTAACTCTAAGGTTTAAGGGCTTTTTAACTACCAGCAAATACGCACAAAAAGTGTCATACTCACAGTGTAGTAATGGGAAGGACTGATGTGAATATGGCAGCTGATGAAAGCATGGCAATGCCCTCTTTTCTCTGGCTTTCATTCCCAGGAGTGTGGGGAACTTTTCCCACATGCCTCAGCATGGAATGGCTACTCCAAGGGATGAGCAGAGCTTAGAGAAAGTGTCTCCTTTTTCATGTGGGCTGCGTGCTTCCTTCACCCACATCCCTTTCCACAGGCTGAGGCTTTCAGAGTTGTCTTGGAGATTTTAATGCCAACAGAAAGAAAAGAGAGATGAGGCATCCAAATCCCACAGACAGCTTTGGAAATACCATCGTTGTTTTCTGGGCATCTCATGAGCTCATATGTGCTGACAGACTGGGCAGAATTAGGGAAGAGCAAGAAAGATTGTGAGGTGCTCTGACAGAGGGGCTTGGCCACAGTGGGAGGAGGATTGCATTAATGCAGGTGTTGCATTAACTGCATTTGAAGAGTGAAATGTCCAAGGGGAAAGAGGGTGATTGGGCAGAGGTAGCTGCTGTTGAGTGAAGCAAAAGCCCATGTGGCAGCACACCAGCAAACCTTCCCTCAGTGTGAACTTCAACCTGTTGTGAAACCATCCCTGTAGGGAAGTGCTCAGTGAGAGCGGGGCTTGTTGAAGCCCCGGGCAGGCCCAGGAGGATGTGCCCCACAGGGAAATAAAGCTCAGGAGAGAGTAGGCGTACGTCAGCTCTCTGATTTATCTGATCACATCAAAGCAACCCGCCCTGCAGGGCTCAGCGCAGGCACTGACATGACCGGCAGCCAGGTTTTGCAGAGCAGGAGCAGGAACACCCGTGTTTGCAAATGGTTGTTTGAGTTACAACAGCAGCACACAGACCCGTTGCACGTACATGCACTAAATCTACAGGCCAGCATTTTTCTTCAGGATGAGGGCTTCACCTAAAAGAAAATGTTAATTTCACTGCCTCATGCAAAATAAGTTGATGGCACTGCCAAGGATTTATAAATATAGGACTTCTCTCAAAATAATCGATGCTGCTCTTGACCTGAATTCAGGCTGTTAAGTTTTTCATCCCCTCTCATGACGATTTTATCATCTCTGCCACTACATGGATTTTTCTGCAGTGACCAATTTTGAAGATGGTAAGCTCACTGCTGAAAAATAGCTTCAGAAATGTATGGTTATCAAGAGTAGTAAGTGCCAAAGGCACAAATCTTACAGCTGTGTGAGGGGGAACGATGACAGTCATATGAATACAAAATTACTTGCATCCCATCATTGTCTTAGTGCTTCTGTACAAGAAAAACAATCTCTTCTTTTAAGTGCCTAAGGAATAACATCATAAACAAAAAAATGTTCTAAGTTGCTGTTAAATTTCCTTTGTGGTGTCTGTAGCAATCACTCAAAAGGGTTAGCTCTGAGTATTTCTTTATTTTGCAAGGGTAACACAGGAAATGATTGCAACTATGTTGGGTAAGTACACAGCTTGTTTTTTCAATGAATTCTTTGTGTATTTGATTTTCATTAGTACTTCTGCATTTTGATGTATCAAAACAAACATATCTGCTACAAGCAAAAGAAGCACTGAATTCTTTCCTCAGAATTGACACTTTGAATAATCTCAATCAGTTTCAAGCTGGCTTAAAAATAAGGGTCATTGTTTGGGAGGAAAATTGCCTGGATTAGTCCACATTTTCCCAATATGAAGTTCTGAATTTAAACTCTCAATAATATTTAGAAGTTCCAACGTGTTTATCCTTGGTCTGCACTCTGTAGTGCTCTTCTACTTCACCGTTCAGGAAGGACAAGTGTTATGTATCAGACCCATCATGACTCATCTCATATATCTGAAATAATCTGAGAAATCACTGCAGACCTTTTTTATTGCAAGAAAAAATAGAATTCCTTTCTGACAGAAGATAAATAAAGCTATCATGTTTTGCCAACAGAAAATCAAACAGAGAAAGAAGAGATCACATTCCTCTGATCATTTCTTCATGTGCCATTAATTGTTATGATAATTCCTTTTCCAAATCCTTTGGTATCTGAAAACCTTTGCAACCGTCATCTTTAAAGGCATAAACCAGAGGCTGCTTCTCCTAAAACCCTCATGTTCGCCCCACTGACTCTTAGGCTTCTCTTTTTGCATGCTTGTGGAGATTTGGGGAGTTTCCAGCCCAGCAAGCAGCAGGGCTTGTTGGTCTTAGGGCAGATGCTTCCAAGACGCTGTGGGAGCTGGGCACACATGTTTCCAATTATCATATAATGAAAACAAAATAAAAAAATCACATTTTTAGAGGTTTCCAGATTTAGGCCTAAGTGTTTATAAAACTGGTTTCAGCTTTTAAGAATGTATTTCCTGGCTTTGAAGCTAAGAGGAGCCCCTTGACTTCATGGGACTTTGGATGGGATCCCTGACTGTTTCAGGAGCTCCAGCACTGGAGCAGTTCAGAGCAGGAGCTGGTACCCATGGCTCCATTTGCTTTGTGCCAGGGATGGATGGGCTGCCCCTGGCACCAGCCTGCCTGTTCCACCAACTGCAACACCTTTATAAAGCATGGGATTTAATTTTATGTCATTCCAGAGGAGAAAAAAAAGGTCACTATTTTCCAGTCTCTGAGGAGGCTTTGGTCAGCCCAGGTCTGGAGGCACATTTGTGTTCAGCAGTGTAAAAGCTAAAAACCACAGAGTATCCTCAAGATCACAGTGTGGGGAAGCAGGGAGTGAGGACAGAAGGGTCCTGCCTTGGGACACTGTCCTGGATCACTCTCCAACATGACTTCCTCCATGTTTTGTTCAGACCCGTTATAAATAACATAAAAAACCACCAGTTTAGTCATTCTAAGTAGAGTGACTTGTATATTTAAATTTTAAACACATATCATGTCCTTCTTGCCCTCTTTGTTTTTCTGCTTCTTATGTGAGTGGTGAGAACCAGTGTTATATTTTATTTTCCTTCATTTTAGCATTTGATCTATCTCCATGGAAAGCTGCAGTTGTTTCATAAAACCAATCACTGAGGTAAATAATAATAATCTTATCCCATAAACCTGCTGAAACTATTGAAATATATTAAAAGATTAGAGCAATCCTTATTAATATAAATTACAAGAAAAGAGAGCATTAGCTGAATATGTTATAAAAAAAGAAATATTTTCTGGGTTGATTTTAATTTCAAATAAATAATAGAAAGAATCTTTCTGGGGACATGAAGGATAGTTTTATAACATCAGTCTATCAGAAATAATGCCTCATTGGCTCTTTTCTCTGCCATGCACACTGAAGTGTTCAGATTCTAAAGCGCTGGTTTCTCTCCTTCAGATACAGGGGGAAATATTGATAATAAACATTTCATATGAGTACAGAGACCTTTATCAAAGGAAAAGCTGCATAATGCATTTTTAGCATTATTATTATAGTAGTACATGCTTTTACACAATTGTTATTTGATGTTTAGGTTTGCTTCAGAGGGACATCTGAAAAAGATCTGCTAAGTCAAATCCAAAGCTTTTAAAAAGCACTCAATGAATTCTTCTTGTGTGTTCATGTTGAGAGGTTATTTATTTGTAGATCATCTGTCATTTTTTGTGCAAAATGTTTGGACTTTGAAAATTCTATTAGTAAGATTACTTGTGCAATGGTTCCCATACAGGCAGTCCTGCAGGAGCTTCCTTCATGTTAATTCAGTGCTTAAGAAATAAGCCTGCCTGTCCTCCCTGGAGACCATGTTGAGATATAGATACAGCCCTTGCTGAACATGCCCAATGCATCTGCGCACCCCAGCACACAGGGACCTGGGCAGCCTCAACCCCACTGTGCTGCTCATACATTGAGTGGTTTGGAGATACGCCATTGGAACCAGCTGACAAGCCAAGATGAAAGGGATTAATACACCTACCAGGACATGATAGCAGCGTGCAAGCACATGGAG
>JBCJKH010016915.1:0-12267 GCA_039877255.1 Loriculus beryllinus
CCAGGGATGGAGCATTCACAACCTCCCTGGGCAACCCATTCCAGTGCCTCACCACCCTAACAGTAAAGAATTTCTTCGTTATATCTAATCTAAACTTCCTCTGTTTACGTTTTAACCCATTACCCCTTGTCCTATAACTACAGTACCTAATGAAGAGTCCCTCCTCAGCATCCTTATAAGCCCCCTTCAGATACTGGAAGGCTGCTATGAGATTTCCACGCAGCCTTCTCTTCTCCATGCTGTACAGCCCCAACTTTCTCAGCCTGATACTTCTATCTTCCAGCTGCTGCCTACCTTCCTAGCCAGAGCTCAGCTCAGGGCCTTTCCCAGCCATGCACCACTTCTCATTCTGGCTAGTACAGTGGTCTGAGTCTCCAACATCTACGCACTCCAGCTGTTAGATGATTCTAATGGACATTATGGGCCAAACAGCATATAACAGATTAGTTCATTCAAAGAACTTCTTTTGCGGTTAATTTATAGGGAGGGAGAGGACCATCCAACATGTGGGACATGCTGCTTTTAGGTACAAACCACTCAGATTACTTAATGCTATTCAGGTTTGCTTTTGAAAAATAAATAAATAAATAAATAAATAAAGGCAAAAAAAAAAAAAAAAAGGCCAGTTTCATTGATACATGTTGATCTGTTCCATCACTTCAGTAACACAAAGCAACCATAAACCCTGTTTAATTGGCATTTTAAGACAGGTTTATGGCTACAAGCATTGCTAAAGCACTATAAAGCAGGAGAAGCACTGAACTCTTTCCCCATCATACCAGACACTACAAAGATCAGATACTTACACTGTCATCTATTTATTTATTAAATTGTCAAATACCATTTTCTGTGCTCTGATTTCTGCTCCATTTTTTATGTGTTCAGCTATTTTCAGCCAGCAAGGACCAAAGAAATCAGATGACATTTTGAGGTGATCTCTTGCTTTTCTCTACGTATATACAGAGATACATATTCTATGTTTCTACACAAGCTAAACCTCTGGTAGATACAAACTCAGAGTAAAACTTTAAATGATTGTGATATTAAAAATTTAAATTAAATAAAAATTAATGGTGGGTTTCTAAGCTTTACTTCCACTAATGATTTGAATTCATGCTAAAGTCATGTCTTATAGTCCGTTCCATAACAACTTGGACCATGCAACTTTTTCTTTGACTTTTTTTAATGAAAATCAAGGTTTTTACCTAATCTCATAACCTCAGGACTTTAAAACCTCAATGCACCCTCCGAGTTGCCAATACTACTATTATGAGTTCCTTGCATGAGAGAGTTCTTTATTAAAGGATCCAGTGATTCCTAGTCCTGGTCAGGATGTTTTTCCCACATGCTGTACAGAAGTGTTTATAGAGGAGAAGATTAAAACATTTGCTGTAATAAGTAAATCACTTGCAAGAAATTATACTGCTTAATAACTAAGTTTTAGAAAATTACTACTATTTCTATCAAAAGGTAAAGAAAATAGAAGGCAAGAAGAACTTCTTTGTCCCAAGTTACATTTTTTCTTCCAACTTCAGAATCGTAGAAGATATTAACATGCTTAAAAATATACAAGATGAGCAATAGTAAATACTTGCTTTCCCAGTATAAACATATGCTCTTATAGAAAAGTAGATGCTCTATAGATTCTGCCAAAGAAGCATGCACTGGACAAAAGTCACACTCCTTACGAATACACAATAAGATATGTTCATAAGTACAAGATAATGAGACTAAATAATGGGGATTAAAAAAAAAGTATCTGAAAACAAGCCTTTAATGGATCTCTATGAACTACAACCAGATGAAAGCACTAACAAAGGGACCTTACAGGTTCCTCTGAATACATGGTAAACAAGGAGGCAACATCAGTAATGGATTCAAGCTAGCAGTTTGTTTGTCTTAGTTATTTTATCACAATTCACCTTTATAAAAGACAAAGTTTCATACAGCAATGATTCCTTCCTTAGTACAAGTATTGAAATGGAAGATTACCTCAGCATTTGTTTTAATTGCACACGTAAGAAAATAATCTTTGTTTTCTCAATGTAGAATTTGAAAATTAGATGCCACAGGAATGATTCAATGGATCAAAACCATCCTAACTTTAATTATATGAATAATTACATAATAAAAAGAAGTGAAAAAATATATAATAAAAGGTAGCAGTAGTTTTTCCTTTTTAAAGGCGGATATTGTGAAATAATTACTCCAAGACATACTTCTCACAAGAAACAGCAAAAAAGGTTAAAAAGATAAAAAAAAACCTTTTTGTGTGAAGATTTTAGAGTTCTACTTCATGTTTTCCAGCCTATGCTGGAAAATCCATATCAACCACTGCATTTCGTCCAAGATGTCCATTCTCAGCAATTGCGTATGATCTTTACACAAGCATGTGTACTGTGGCAGGGTTGCAGTTATCGTCACACACCAATGGGTGTGGTACAGTGGGCACTGCTTATGCTCTAGACTGTCAAGGAACTGTAAATACATCAGTTTGACCAGATCTGGGGAAAGGGCTCATAAGATCACATCTGCACTTGAATTAGATAAGCTGAGATTCCCAATTAGTTCAAATTTTCAGTTGCATAAATATCTAAATGGATGCACACATTTGCAGATATGTCTGTACTCATATTTAGCTTTATTGTCATCAACATTATGCCAGCAGGATACTGTTCAAAGGGTTGCTTTATAGATGCAATCAGGGATTTTAAATGGAAGTTGTTTTCATCAAAAATTCTCCCTTCATCAAAACCAACTTTTCTATTTATGGAAACATACTGGTTTTAATTTAAATGCCACTAGTGCACAAAGGCTGATGTGAGATTCTAACTGAAAAGATTTTAAGTGTTTCAATCTTATAGCAATAAATATTTTCTCCTCCAATTTTCTTCTAATTCAGCATGTTTAATTACCAGGCTTCTGTTATTTCTGCTCTTTATACAGCAATTCTAGCAACACACTTCTAAGAGGGCTAAAATTACTCTCTATATAATCTACCCGCAGGGCTGTGATCTGAATAGAAACTGTGTTACTTGATTCCTTGCACAGTACGTTCCTGTTGTACATGTTTTTCTCTGACACCATATGACAGAAATATTGGCACAGTCCTTTCCAGTTTATCAACATTTGGGATGTCCCAAGCGAACCAAATAAAATCTGCTTTTTGTTAAACTTCAGCAGCATGCAGCCTTTGAGCCAAGACTGATTTCACCTTGCCACATTTGAAGTCATTCAGATAAATGATGAACATTTCTGTGCAACGCTTGCACAACCTTTTGCTTGAAGATTTTCCTCAAGCTACCAAAAAATGCCCCTGCATGGTTTGACCTGAACAAACTTCAGCAACCATCTCTTCCCAATTCTCCTAATTTATTGCTGATTATGAAAAAATATATCAAGTAAAGTTTCTTTTTCTCATGTTCCACTCACTGAGTCCTTTAAAATTATCCAATTTTACTTTGGTGACAAACTTCCAAGTTCTTGATTTTTTCACCTATAAGCTGAGAACTTCTATCTCCAGTTCTTCTTGGAAATCTATTCCATGGCCCTTTTTATGGATTTCTTCTTGTTTAGGACACTAGATTCCTCGGAGACCCCTTCTTCTCCAAACCAGGAGAGTTTCAAAAGGGTTTAAATGCAATGAAGTAAGTAGCTTTACCTCCTTCCCACCACCTGCACTTAAGGGGCACTACACAGAGCTCCTTTACATTCTTAGTTTTCCATAAAAGTCTGCTTGAGCTCCTATAGAACTGGATTTAGTAACAGGACATACTGGTGTTTTTGTTAATTATCCCTGCTTGGAAAGGAAAAATAGGTGAAGCACAAGTAGAACTGAGCCTTCTACAAAACTGACATGTGCTTCACTTCCTGTGCATTAACTTCCAGTCACTTATTGCATTATGTAAGAAATTTATCCCATCCTTTTCCTGCTTCCCCTAGTGGCATTCCCTGTGCCCAGAAGGACTGCCTGGTGGGAAAGTACCAAGGGCCTCTGGTGTGGTGATGCCATGAACAGACATGAATTTGCCAGTCAGAGAAGGGGAAATAAGGAAAATTTATCGAGTCATTTTGCTTGTTATATTAGCATGTACAGAGCATTTGCATGAAGATTTTCTGAGTTCAGAATACATTAATGAATGCAGAGCAAGACCATATCCTGCACAAATATATGGTAGTCCTAAGCACAAAACCAGCCTCTCTATTTGACTGGGTATTTCACCGAAGCATGAGTAGATGTCTGATTCATGAAGGAGGAAAGGGAAAGCATTTCTTCATGCAATAGCACTTTTCATGTTACTAAGCTACTGTAACTATTGCACTGTACTGAACACCTCTGAGGAAACTGCCAACCTGAACCCATTGACTATACTAACAACTCCAACAGACCGAACCAGAACTTCTGAAAGTAAACAGAAAGCCAGATATTGATTTAAAGGCTGTTGGATGTAGGCTGTACCAGTTTATCAGTGCGTAAGCATGTGCAGTAAACTGTAACCAAATATATGCTTACATCTGGAAGCACTTTAAAGAATGTGATTAAAATATAAAAAACATATGAAACACATGATTTTGCAGGAAGTTCTAACATCATGACATGCTGCTAAAAGGAAAAGCACACTACTGGTCTGGTTCCTGGTTGCTGAAAGGACATTAAATTGAAGAGCTCTGAAGGGGAAAAACCACACTTGCTTGGAAGCAATAGTTTGCTATTGCATGTACTGAAGAATCTTTCCTTCAGAAAATCCCCATGGTTTACCCACCAAAAGAGGACGTTCGGAAATACACAGGAGTAATAAAAAGACCTTCATATGCCACTTTCACAGTACTTATGCTCTAATTTACCAGATATAAGAATGGAAGATTGCTCCAAGGATGTTTCTGAAACTCTAAATGGTCTGAAGAGGGGATAAGACTGGCATCCTGAGCACAGAACTGATATGTACAGCAGATTTCAGAGAATGGACACTGTGTCCAAATGCCAAAGAAGTCTCCTGCTGGTAGTTAGGTTCAGATACACATGATTGCAGTTGTATTACCAATTGGCAATCTCAGACACATATGCAACAGACAATTTTGGAAACATTCTGCCCTCAACACTTCCCATAAAGACATGTAAAAGCTATTTTAAAACATATTTTATATATTATTTGTTTGCATATTAAAGAAGATCAGATGCTTTTTAAAATTTGACAGCTTTCCTTAGTGTATACCATTACACTGAGCTGTTAGGAAAATCCAGTCTCATCTGTACATGATTCCATCTTGTGAAATGTAGCTAAACACATAGTGAAATCTTACTCCAAGAGAATTTAACAAATTTTACATCTTCTAAACAGAATTCTGTATTTTGGGTCTCACATTGTTCTGTCAGTTTATCACTGATTTAAAATATCTTTAGCATGATCAGCTGGAGTGGTTTTGTTTGCTTTACCTTCTGGTACCTATAGAATACTCTGTGATGAACAATGAGGCTTCTTGCAAAACTTGCTCCTAGACAGAACCAAAACTATCATACAGAACCATGAACTTTCATGTCTGTTACCCCTTAGATGACCTTTATGATCATAACTGCATGCAAGAACACTTAGAATGATTAAGGAGGAGAGGACTACTAAGGCAAAAAGAGGTCTGGGATAAATTTCTTACTATATTTAAACACACAAAACTGCACTGTTGCTGAAACAGGATTTTAGCATTTCACTTGTTTTTTTAATGTAAAATGTATATAGTGTTCCCTCTGTTATTCAGCATTTCAAAGCACAGAGTACATGCTAATTGTTAATAATTTTTAAACTCAGCTACAAATTCCATCCAAAACTTGCTGATGAATAGGACTTCTGTCTGCAGTGACCTGAATCATTAAGATTTCCTTTTGCTAGTGGTAACATTCCTATCTTGAAAAATACCCAGGAGAATATTTAGAAACAGTACTTTTAAAATAGTCTATAAAAGACAACTGATACTCAAATGTCACATGCTTCTATTTTCCTCTAATAAATAAACAAGTAATTGCTGATGATCATCATCAGATAGGCACTCAGCTTGTAGAACAAAAGCATGCTAACAAAAATCATTTGGTGTTTTACCTTATCTTGAATGACTTGGGGACAAGGAAAGATATCTTAAACACTAGTTCCAACATTTTAGAAAATTGTATCCATGTAATCAATGGAATCATAAAAGGCAATGGTGATTCATTTCCACTGATGCTCTTTATTTGGGCAAAAATCAAAATGCTCTTCATAAATATTATTTAAACAAAAATATAGACAAGGAAGAATATTTCCAGTATTATCATTCTCATCTCTAGAAAAGTAATCCCAAATCTACAGACGCAGGCAATTTGTCCAAGGTAAGATGGGATACATAGTCATTTTAAATGTAAACAAAATTCTGCTTTGCTTTAAAATCAAGCTTTTAACCTCTTCTAAACATGTCAATGCTAACGGAGCCAAGAAAGCAAAAAAAAAAAAAAAATCTGGCTACATATACAGCTGGAAAAAGCAGGTTTCCTTTAACTTAACTTTTATTATTGTATTTAGTATTTTGGCATCCCTGTTTTATTATCTATGCAGAACTTAACTGTAGTTGGGCATCTCATATGAAAAATTTGTATAAATATCATGCTTTTAGCATTGCTTGTGATGACTGCAATAATGATTTTTTTTTTTTTTTTATACAGGATAAAATGCTCAGTAAAAAAAAAAAAAAAAAATTCCCAAAAACCAACAACTAAACCCAGCAAACAAGATGTTCTTGTTTGCCTATAGCAAGCAATTTACATCCTTTTAAGATCTTCTGGTATTTGGCCCTTCATTCTTTTGCAATAGCACCCAAGGTGTCCTGTAAGCACAGACTGAATGAAACATACTTTCGTAAAGATTTATGCTCTTTGCTCTGTAACTCTACATTCTTTCTTCTCCTTGCAAATGGCCAGATCTCTTCACATTGCCTATTAGGCTATCACCTGGCAGGAGAAACTGTGCTGTGACTAGTCTGGGACTGTGTATATTTTGTTCGGCCACTGGGCCTCTGCCAAACAGAATGTATAACAGCTATGCTCTGCCTGCCTTCTTAGAATTGGCACTAAAATCTGGGTGTCTTTCTTCCATAGTCACAGGTTTTCATAAACATGATATTCATTGAGAATTTCACCTTTCAGATTTAACTGTGAGACACAACAGTGTTCAAAACTTATGGGTGAGGGAAAGAAAAAAAAGGAACAGGCAAATGTTAGTAGAAGATTCACTTTCTTAGAGTAATAACAAATATTAAGAATAACACTGTTGATAATGTGACAGTTAACTAGCTCTGTGAAATGCCAGACCAAGGTTTGGGTTGTCTTTCTTCTAAGATTCTAAGATAGGCTCTCAAATCCATTTTTAGGAATGATAACTGACCCTGCTTTCTATATGGCAGGAATCTATAACGGTGACGTGCACCATACTTAGTGCATTAAAATACAGGACTCTTGCTTCCTGATTTTAGATATACCAATGAATGCCTACAAACACATACAACCAGATGTTAGCAATTACACACACAACACAGAAAAATTGACTTGCAAAGTAAAAAAAACCCAGCCCCTCTATACAGATGCTATCAAATTAACGTACTTGGAGCTAAAAAGGAACACATTAATTTATAAAATAGAAGTACTAAAAATATTTTAGTAGTAAGAAATTAACATGTTTAGTAGGTACAAAGTTAGATGAAACCTTTTGATTTCTAAATTCTGATGCAGACTGAAACTTTTAGGACTTCTGAATACTATAGTAAACCAAGAGTAAAGCCAGGATGACAGATATGAATGCAATGTCAATGCTACTGTATACTACATTTCTGTTTCCAAACACCCATAAAATGGTTACCTTTTTAAGTATTTCCCTGTAAGCTGTCATGTATTGCTTTTGCTTGTGGCTTGCTCTGGGTTCATTTGTTTGTTTCAGAAAGATATACATGGGAGGGGGGAAGTTTGGCCAAATTTTAGGCAAGTGTTGAACCAATACACGAAATTAAGCATGCCATTGAAAAAAATATGTAATATGACTTAAGACTTAATAATATAAAAGATGTGACAGATGCAATAAAGTCAAGACTGTGTGTGAGAATCACGCTGCTCCCTGATACATATTAACTAGAATAATTAAATATTTGTTCAGTATTTTTCTTATGGAACTATCTATATATCTATTAAAAATAAATAAATAAATAATATCAAAAGTTATATTCTCCACGACCTGCTGATATACCAAAAATAAAATGTGTCTCCATAGGCTAGTAGTGAATGGCATGATGCTATCAAAAAAACAAAAAAAAAAAAACCAAAAAAAACCACCCAAACAATTTTTTACACACAAGTATCTGAATAAAAGAAGCAAACTTAAATTAGTGTTATCTTTGAGGTAAGATGCGGGAGGCGACCTCTGCCTGTCCTGCCAGAGAGCAGCCAGACAGCCAATTAGCTGAGTTGTATCTACCAAGTAGTCGCAGCACTGTTGTGAATTGCCTGGTGGCAATGTCAGGAGAGATGCAGAGGTTGCTGAATTATTGCAATTATGTATAAAGGGCATATGATAAAGAGGAGAAAACCCCCCATACATCTGTAGATTTTGAATTGATGCAGCCTGATGCTGCTTAAATTATGCTCTAGGAAGGCTTTGTGGGGAAAAAAGAACAACCCAAGCATCTTGTATTATTAACCATATGCACATATATAGCAACATCCATATGAAACTTGAGCAAGCCCTATTCCACTCAGAATGCCTCATAGTGGCATTCCTTCTTTTTGTAAAAAAAGAAAAACTAACCAAAAAAAATCCCAAAAACCCAACCAAGCAAAAAAAAAAAAACAAATAAAAAAACCCCATCAACATAAAAAACTAGAAAAATTGATTGTGATTCTTAACTTCTGGTTTAGTAATGAACTCAAAATTATCCTGGGAAACAGAGCCAACAGCAGCATTAAAATTAATAATCTACATCAAAATTAAGTATTAATAACACTTTAAGAACCTGGAAGATGGAGAGTCCATTTCTTCTCCATGTGAGATCCCCAAGATGGAAATCTTGCTTTCTGTGCTTTCACTTCTCAGCACCCAGCAAAGTTAACCTTGGATATATGCTCATGCCAAGTTCCTTTAGCATCATGGTCTCTAAGGACATGACACTCAGTGCTGTACATCTGCAATGCCCAATTTATTATGATCCTCATAGCAAATAAAAAAACATAAAAAATCATTGTGTACCCTAACACTTACACCCAAAAGACACGTAACTATAATTTCACATCTCTAGTACAGTATATAACAATTTAGATCTTTCTTTACCTCAAGTCCTTTAAAAATAGTTCACAAACCACCTGTAGATCACAGTGTTTAAAAAATTGTTCAAAGATTTTTGTTGAGTTTGCTTCACTTTTTGTTTTCTTCACTTTTAACAGGAAAAGTGTAATTTATTCACATTTCCGCCTCTTAAAATAATTTTAATATATTTCCTTTAGAAAACAAAACAAAACAAAACAAAAAAAAAAAAAAAAAAAGAAGAAAAATCACCTGTGATTTTTGACTACACAATGGAAAATTCCAGGCCAACAAATACAGTTAAAAAACCAGCAGAATGCTAGACTTAAAACATGATTAAGTTACCAGATCCTGCCAAATTCTTGTTTTTTTCCAGAGGCTGGCAGTAGATTGTAAATGAAGAGGAAAAAATACGGAGGAAAGAATTTGAAGAGTCCTACTCTTTCTTTAGCTCAGGCTATCAATTTTTGCAGTTTTTGCTCTATATTGACGTAACTTTTCTTGCTTGCAGCGGAAGGTTAGCTGCGCCTACACTGGGTACTTCTGGAAAAAATTGTCTTGTGCATTTCCAGCCAGAGCTTGAAAGAAGCTTTACAGGACCGATACATCCTGCAATCTGATTTCCACATAATAATTACAAATGTGTTTTCAATACAGATGTATTCTGTCACTCTGCTGTGCCCTATTTTGTATATTTTATGAATAAAATTCTCTGCTGATCACTTTCCCCTGCATTTTCCTCATTTACTCTCTTATAACTTACTCTCCCCTACTAGGGGCACGGATTTTTATTTCAGGAATTTATTATACACTGGCTGAAATAACAGATGCTGAGTGACAACTAGGTCATAATTATGAGTAACTTATAAAATATACACCAAAACCAGTTGATATTTTCAGGGGACACTGATCTGGACTCTGTTGGCACAGCAAAGTCAAGCTGCCTTAGGAAACAGCTATTCAAAGGCACTTCCACTAGCCTACTCATAATAATCCAGATATTTTTGATTAACAGTGAAGGAAATTAATGTGTCTCCCTCCCTGCAGTTTTACTCTTATGCTTGCATAGTCCTGGATCCAGTAAAAATGCTAGTGGGGTATATGCTGAACCAGATCAATCCAGATTAAAAACAGTCTTCTTTTTTCAGCATTATTTTTAACCAGGGTCAATTCTGATCCATTTCTCCAAGTAGCATTCTAAGGATATAAACCATTACAGCAGCAGCAGAGAAGTGGGGGAAGAGGCAGTGAAAGCACTGGGGTACCTTTAACCCACTCTGCCACAAAGGACTGTTGTTGGAAGGATGTCTTTAGCTGGTGCTGCTCTTTGAAGTAATGAAAATTTCCAACAGTGATGGCTCATGTACTTCAGGGTAGGGCCTTCTCTTTAATTTATAATTTGCTTTGTCATTTAACACCTTTAAACATGCACAGTACAAAACAGCACTGATTATGTGTTTTTTTTTCCTCTCTTTTTAACAGTTATGGTTCCTGGATCCATAAACTTGGAGATCAAAGCAGCTTAAGGCCCAAGTCATTATAGTCGCAAAAGAACTTTAAAAATGTGATTACGAGTTGTAGCTGAGAAGATGAAGGAAAATTTTGTCTTTCTTTCCAAAAATTCTTTAAAAATAAACTCTTTCAAAATTGCTAGGATATAAATTAGATGGGTATTTTTCTTTTTAATTTGACTAACCAACACTGTGTTTACTGACACCATGAGAGCACAATTGTCCTCTTCCTGTCAATTTTCCTTCATCTCTCAGTACACAAATCACCTTGTGACAACACAAACTAGTTACTCTCTTTGATAGAATATTCAGCTGTTGGCCTTGAATTTCCATCCTTTCTCATGTGAAAGTAAAGATATTCACAGGCACCATGGAGACCTATTTCTGTAATATATGGATGTCAACAAAACAAACATGTCTAGTAGATAAAGTTTTTCCTTCTTCCACAAGGAAGAAGAAAGCAAATCTAAAAGTGAATCTCCAATATCACAAAATACATGTGATTCCTTCATGACTAAACATTAAAAATGTAAAATACAAACCTTTCAAAGAAATGAAAGCTATAAAGCAATTGTGTTTTAACCTTTTCAAAACTACCTTTTTCTCTAACTGGTGTCAGAGAGAATGCAAGAAGCCAGTATACTGGCTGGTATACAGTCTGAACTCATGATTCTTTGACTCTCTATAAGAAAAAATAGTATTTGGAAGTATACTATTGATGTTTAAACTTCCTGCCAGTCACATTATTTTGTATCAATCCTCAGACAGTCAGTAAGAACACCACATTTAATCAACATTTGCATCATTATTGTAGGGTTTTCCATGAATCACAGAACTACTGGGAGCAGATATTCTCTTTTTCATGATAGATACAGGCATAAAATCCTCACTAAATTCTTCTCCTTGTTAAACCCTTTCCTCTTGATCAGGCTGGTCATCAGAGCATGAAGAAATGTTTCATAATCCTCTAATCTGGTGTCACAACACCACTAGTGTTGTTTTGCCAATCAAAATTCTACAGCACAGAAAGGGCTTGGTCCTGTATTTGTGTGCCTTTGGAAGAGGTGGACACACGTGAGCACGCACCATGCCCTCCTCCTCAAGTGCCTTGTGACCACCAAGAGATGGCTGGCTTCCTGGCAGTCCAGGACACCAAAGATGGGAGGAGACCACCTCCTCAAAGTTTCTTTTACTTTCAGGTTTTAAGGGTGTAAAGAGCAATTCAGCAGGTATTCCTCCATCACAGCACAGACAAGAAGAAAGCTGAAGGGGGCCTATAGGGATGCTGGGGAGGAACTCTTCGTTAGGGACTGTAGTAACAGGACAAGGGGTAACGGGTTAAAACATAAACAGAGGAAGTTTAGATTGGATATAAGGAAGAAATTCTTTACTGTTATGGTGGTGAGGCACTGGAATGGGTTGCCCAAGGAAGTTGTGAGTGCTCCATCCCT
>JBCJKH010016919.1:407-12653 GCA_039877255.1 Loriculus beryllinus
TCTCGCTCCTCGCATGTTCTCTACAAGTCCATTTGAATCCATTTTGGCTTTCTCGGCTGAGCAGCAGTCTTCAGCACCAGAACCAGCACCAGCACCAGCACCCAGCACCAGCACCAGCCCAACACTCAACATCAGAACCAGCACCCAGCACCCACCATCAGCAGCAGCACCCAGCACGCAGCACCAGCACCAGCACCCAGCACCAGAACCCTACATCCGCCACCAGCACCAGCACCCAGGACCAGCTCAGGACCGGGCAGCGGTGGCCCCGCAGTGACCCCTGGTGGCCTCGGGTATGGGCACGGGGACACCCACCCGTCCCCTTTAGCCCGCAGGAGCCCCCCATCCATCCCTGCCCCATCCCTGCCATGAGCTGCATCCAGGTCTCACACGGCCCCAGGGCAGATGTGCCAGGCTCAGGCAGGGGTGGGAGGCCCCCATCAGCACCCATGGGATGCACCAGCAGCCTGTGCCCATCCCAGCACTTCCCATGTTGAGCCCTGGTCCCTGCCTGGGACCTGGAATGGGGGCCTGGAGCTGGGATGGAAACATAGCATGGGGACAAGGACCCGGGGCAGGGACCTGGAGCTGGGCCATGCCATGGGGACCTGGGCCAGGGCCAGGGCCATGGTTTGTGACATGGATGGAGCCAGCCTGAAACAGGCGGGGAGCCCTGGATGGATTCCAGCCCTTGAGCAGAGGGTGGCCATGGGAGAAGGGACCCCAGGACCCCAGGGCTGGCCGGGGGTCACTCAGGGACCCATGGGACCAATGTCCTCTGCAGCCTGAGGTTGGGCCCCGTGTGCTCCACTTGGTGCTGGGAACAGCCAGGAGGGAGCAGCAGGAGTGGGGCTGCCCCACTTGAGGGGGACAAGACGGAAACTCCAGTGCCTGCAGCCCCGCAGAGCCAAGTGGGATCCATCCCATGGTGGGGAGCTCCCAGACCCGGAGGGGGGGACACGAGCATCACTCGGTGCAGCATCCCACGGGATTCCAGCGCCCGCTACAGCCTTGTTTAGTCTGAGGAGGAGCGCGGTGACCTTCGGCTGCTGCAGCACCCACAGAGGCAAACAGCCCGGCAAGGCCACCCCGGGGAGGCCGGGAGACACCCCGTGCCCTGACCAAGGTGAGGGTCCCTCTGGTGTGGGGTGCGCTTGTGGGGTGCATCAACCCCAATCACCCCAATTCACCCCTGCCCAGAGGAAGGTGGCACTCATGGTGGAGGGGGGATATGTGGGTGCTCCGTCCTCCTGCCCCACTTGTGTCCTCTCCACACCAGCTCCAGTACTTCCATTCTCCCCATAGATGGGGGGTACAAGCAGGGTGCACCCCCCTACACTTCACTGGTGGGGGTCTGGATGCCTGGGACCTCCATGCAAGTGGTGGGGGGTGATGGGTGCTGACAGAAGAGGGTGGGGGGTCCTGGGTGCTGCTGGTGCAAGGATGTGTCCTCAGGCACAGATGGACCCCCCCAGCAGGGACCACCCGCACACATGCCCATGTACACACACACACACACACACACATGGCCTCCTTGCACGCCCCGACACGGGACCACACACACGCACATGGAAGAGGCGGCCGGAAGAGCAGCAGAGACAGGCGGACAGGCAGACAGACAGGCAGACGGACAGGCAGACAGGCAGGCAGACGGACAGGCAGACAGGCAGACAGACAGGCGGATGTACACACACCCAGGCTGCGGACACGCACATACACAGGACATGAACACGCAGGGACCTGCAGCACACGCAACATGGATGGGCCGTGTGAGCCCACGGGTGAGAGCATGAGGACATAGACGTGCACACACACGCACACGCGCGTGCAGGGGTGAACCCATGCGCACGTGTACAGACACACACGTGAACCCGCGTGCACACAGAAGCACACAGATGGGAGCGCCCATGCACGCGCGGATGCACCCACATCTGCGTGCCGATGCACACGTGTATGCACACACACGTGTGGACCCGTGTGCATACGGACGTGCACACACATGTGTGCACCCGTGCGCACACAGAAGCACACGGGCGTGTGCACCCATGCACACACGTATGCACGCATGCACACACGGAAGCACCCATAGATGTGAACCCCTGCACACACGCGCGTGCATACCCAGGGATGCACACACGCGTATGAACCCAAGCACACGCGGATGTGCACCCATGTACATGCACACCCACGTGCATACCCATGCACTCATACGTGCGCACCCAAGCACACACACATGCGCGCCCATGCACACGGACACGCACACACGTGTGCGCACACGCACGGACACACATCATGCCCCCCCCCCCCCGGGGCCATGGCTCTGTGTGTGTGTGTGCCCAGACCGGGGCGGAAGGCGAGAGGCGGGGGGGTCCCTCCTCCTCCTCCTCCTCCTTCATCCCTCCTCCTTCATCCCTCCTCCTCCTCCTCTTCCATCCCTCCTCCTCCCGCTCCGCCGCCCCTCCCGCCTCTCGGTGCCGGTGCCGGTGCCCGGGCAGCGCCGGCAATGGCTGGACGCGCCCGGGAGCGCTGCCGCCGCTGCCTGCCGCTGCCTGTACCGCTGCCTGCACCCCTGCGGCTCTGCCTGTGCCTCTGCTGCTGCCTGCTGCTGCCGCCGCCCGCCGCCGGGTCCTGGAGCCCGGCCGTGCTGCCGCCCTCCGCCCGCAGGTACCGGCACCGGGGCACCGGGGGGATGCCTGGGCACTGCGGTGGAGCGCGGGCACTGGGGAGCTTTGAGGGCACCGGGGATGTGGTCAATGGGTACCGGGGGGCATCGGGTATGGGGGGGGCACCGGGTGCAGGGTACCGAGGGGCAGGGAATGTGCTGCTGGGGCTACCGGGCTTGGGAAGGCCGGGGGGATACCGGGGCTTTCTGGGGGATACGGGAGCAGCAGGACTGACTGGGACTAACTGAAGGACTACGGGCGCTAGTACGATTTACGGGGCCAGCATCACTGCTGGGCTTATCCAAGCACCCAGGGCTGGTAACTGGGGTTATTGGGGGTACCGGGCGCTCTGGGGCTGGTGGTGGGGGGTCACCACTGCCCGTTCTGGAGGGGTCCCGGCGCAGGGCAGGGGGTGCCGGGGGGGTTGTTTACAGGAAATCTTCGGCTCTGGCCGTGTCTCCGGCACCGGATTGCCGGGACCTCCCGGTTCCGCTCGGGTCGGCGGCGGGCAGAAGCTGCCTCATTTCCCCTTCCCCTCCCGGCCAAGCCCAGGAAGCCCCCGGCGCCTTGGCACTGCCCTTTGGGGTCCCCTCGGGACACCCCAGCCCAGGACCTGGTACCCACCACCCTGCCGATGGCACCAGGGAGCCCCCATCCCACTCCTCGGGCTAAGGCATGGCTGGGGTCCGCCGTGTCCGAGTGGGGGGCACGAAGCCAACAGGATGCTCTTGGGAAGGGGTGGACTTAGATTCGCAGCCAACCCAAAGGCGGGCTCTGCCCGGGTCTGTGTCTGCAGAGCCCGGGGCAACTCAGTGCAGGAGTGGTGGGCCAGGTCAGGCGAGGCCACGCGAGCCCTTGCATGCCAAGGCCTGATGCCCGCCAGCTCCTGTCCTCCCTCTGCCAGGAGGAAGGAGAAACGGTCTGGGATCCGTTCCCATTCCCCATTCCCCATCCTCATTCTCCCTTCCCCACCCCTCATTCCCCATCGCTATTCCCCCATCCCCATTCTCCATTCCTCATTCCCCTTTTCCCTTTCCCCATTCCTCATTCTTCATCTTCAGTCCCCTTTCCCCAATCCCTATTCCCAGTCTCCATTCCGTTTTCCCCATTCCCCATTCCCTATTCCCCTTTCCCTTTTCCCTGTTCCTCATTCCTTTTTCCCCATTCCCATTCCTCATTCTCCATCCCCATCCCATCCCATCCCCGCGGGCACCCGGCACAGCCAGCGCTGGCACCGCTCCTGCACCCTCACCCTGCAGCAGCTTTGGCCACATCCCGTTGCCATCAGCAAGGGGACCATCCCCCGGGAGCCGGATGGGGGCAATGCTGGGGGGTGTCCCTTTGTGTTGGGGGGCTCTGGGGGTGCCGCTTCCCCCCAAGACCCCTCGGATGGCAGCGGGAGCGCGGAGCGGCCGCGGCGGGCTCGGCGCTGTCGTGGCGCTGGCTCCCGTCCCGTTTGGGCTGGTGCCCGGCCGGAAAGCCCTGTGCCCCCCTGCTGTCCCCCCCCCCTCGCACCTCCCAGACAATTGTGTCCGTCCCCCCCTCCCCGAGATTACAGGGGCTGCGGCGGCCCCAAAACCTCGGGGTTTGAACCCAATTGCAGAGCCGAGGGTTCAGCCTTGGACACGGGGACACCGCTGTGCCCCCCCCTCCGCAGGGGGAAACTGAGGCTGGGTGGGCAGAGCCTGGCATGAGGAGCCCGAAGAATGGAGCCTTTGTACGGGGAGGGGTGGGCTGGGGGTGCGGGGGTGGGGGGGGGGTTCGGGCCCTGCTCCAAGCCAGCCGGCGCCAGAGCCATGCCGGGTGGGAATGCTGCAGGAATGCGGGGCCCCAGCTCCCCCCGGCGTGCCAGGGACGGGGCTCCTCATTGGCACCCCGAAAGCTGGGTTACGGGGGGGTTTGAGGGGTAAGACCTCCTGTGATGGGGTGGGGGGACACTGCCAGTCCCATGGCAGGGCTGATGGCACTGGGGGTCTCTCTTGCAGCAACTGGTGCTCGTACACGGTGACACGGACGGTGTCGTGCCACGTCCAGAACGGCACCTTCCTGCAGCGCGTGTTCCAGGGGTGCCGCTGGCCCCTGGCCTGCAGCGGGGGCAGGTGAGTGGTGACACCCCCCCCCCCCCAGTACTCCGGGATGCAGGGCTCCATCACGCTGGGATGCGGTGCTCCATCACGGCGGGATGCAGGGCTCCATCACCGCAGGATGCAGGGCTCCATCACCTCGGGATGCGGGGCTCTATCACCCAAGGATGCAGGGCTCCATCACCCGGGGATGCAGGGCTCCATCACCGCGGGATGCAGGGCTCCATCACCCCGGGATGCGGGGCTCCATCAACCAAGGATGCAGGGCTCCATCACCCGGGGATGCGGGGCTCCATCACCCGGGGATGCAGGGCTCCACCACCCTGGGATGCAGGGCTCCATCACCCTGGGATGCGGGGCTCCATCACCCCGGGATGCAGTGCTCCATCACACGGGGATGCGGGGCTCCATCACCCGGGGATGCGGGGCTCCATCACCCAAGGATGCGGGGCTCCATCACCCCGGGATGCAGGGCTCCATCACCCAAAGATGCAGTGCTCCATCACCCTGGGATGCGGTGGTCCATCACTCCTGCATGTGGTGACAGCGCTGCCCTTCTCTGTGCCTGCAGCTACCGCACCATGGTCCGGCCCATCTACAGGGTGAGCTACAGGACTCTGACAGCACTGGAGTGGAGGTGCTGCCCCGGGCACAGCGGGAGCAACTGCCAGGAAGGTGGGAATGGGCTCATCCTGACCTGGTGCTGGGCTCCTGGTGCTTGCCATGGGGGAAGTGTGTGTGGTGGGTGTCAGTCAGGGGCTGTGATGGAGCTGTGGTACCCCTAGGCATTGGGATTGCTGGTGGGGTGAGCAGAATTGGGGGAAGAGGTGGATCTATGGGTGCAGGGATGGAAGGAGCAATGGATGGAGATGTTCTGTGTGGATGAATGGCTAGATGGGTGGATGTTCCCATGCTTGAGTGGATGGATGGCTGTTCCTGTGGATGGATGGGTAGATGAATGGATGTTCCCATGGATGGATGGATGGATAAGTGGATAGATGGCTGGCTTGATGTTCTTGGGTGGGTGGGTGGGCGACATCCCTGTGTGTGGATGGATGGTAGCTGGATGAGTTGGGATCGGCAGATCCCTGTGGAGCAGCGGGTCACGGCTGGTGGATGGGTATCCCCACATTAGGCTGGATGGGGACACACAGGGGTGAATACGTGCTTGGCTGGGCTGTGAATAACAGGAAAGGTCCCATCTGGTGGGATGGGCACTGCCACCTCTTCAAGGCACCCCCAGCCTGCTCTTCATCCCCATCCTCGCCCTCCTCTTTGTACCTCGCTGAGGGTCCCTATCCCATAGGGACAGCGGCAGGCACCGGGACCTGCAGAGCCAGCTGGGTGGCAGCAGCACAGAGGAATGTGGGGGGGCTCTTCCTCCCCCTCCTCCTCCTCCTCTCTGTGTGCTTGGCTGAGTGCCCCACATCTGGCCCCACTTATCTTGGCGCTGCCCATCCCTGTGCACGGTGGTGGCACTGGGGCCATGGGGTGCTGTGGAGATGGGCTTACCACTGGAGATGGGCGGTGGGGGGGTGGGTTTGGGGGATCTGAACCCCCTTTTCCTGTCCGTCCCCCCCCATTTTCTGAGCAGAGGCTCCCACCTTCCTGTCCCTGCGGGACTCCGGCCGCCCCAGCGCTGCCCCACGGCGCCCCCCCCTGCGCCCCACAGCTTTCTCAGGTGGGTCCAGTCCCATGGCACCCATATGGGTGAAGAGGGGTGGGTGTCCCCCACCTCACTGCGATGCCCCCCCGCTTTGCTCCCCATAGGGTGCCTGAACTGCAGCCGTGTTGGGGAGCTGACAGCCCGGCTCGCCACGCTGGAGGCACAGGTAAAGCCATCACCGTGCCACCCACCTGGGGTCCTGTGTCCCCCCCCCGGGTCATGGTGCTCCCCTTCGATGGGTGCAGCACCCCGGGGGGGTCACCTACAGCACCCAATCCTGCTGTCCCATGTCCCTGCAGGTGGCCCGGCTCTCAGTGTCGGACCCCCCCAGCACCACCCCAGCACCCAAAGGTAGCGCCCTGGGCAGGGGGGCAGAGATGGGGCAGCTCTGGGGGTCCCCAGCAGCCCGCGGGAGCCCTGGGGATGATGGTAAGGAAGGAGCTGCCCCCCCAACCCCACATCCTGCCCCCACACACCCCACATCCTGCCCCCCCTATGGTAACAAGGGCACCCCCTGTGGCAGGGGGTGGTGGCAGTGCCAGTGCCCCGGAAAACGCACCCGGACGTTGTTAATGTTTGGGGGGCACCGTGGGGACACCACTCTTGGGGACCCTCAGTCCCGCTCTAGTGTCCCATCCGCATCCCATCTCCATTTCCATCCCCATTTCAGTCCTCATCTCCACTCCCATCTCATCCCTGTCTCCATCCCCATCCCATCTCCATCCACATCCTCATGCGATTTTCATCCCCATCCCCATCCCATCTGCATCTCCATCCCCATTTCCATTTCCATTTCCATCCCCATCCCCATTCCATCCTCATTCCCATCCCATCCCCATCTCTGTCCCCATCCTCATCCTATTTTCATCCCCATCCCATTCCCATTTCCATCCCCATCTCCATTTCCATCCCCATCTCCATTTTCATCCCCATCCCCATTCCCATCCCTATCCCCATCTCATCCCCATCTCCATCCCAATCTCCATCCCCATTCCATCCCTGTCCTATCTCCATATCCACCCTGTCCTATCTCCATCTCCACCCCATCCCCATTGCTAACCCATCCATATTTCCATCCTAATCCCCATCCCCATTCCCATCCCATCCCCATCTCCAACACATTCCCATCTCCATCCCAATCACAGTCCCCATCTCCACCCCATCTCCATCCTCATCCATGTCCCAATCCCACCTCTATCGCCATCCCATCCCCTGGGATATTTGGCCACATGTGGGGACCAGAGTTTGGAGGGGGGGGTGGTGGTGTTGGATGTTGAAGGACTTTGGGTGTTGCTCCCCCCCCCAGTGCTTTGGTTTGGGGCAGGGTGGGGGCATCAGCTCTTGGGGTGCCCCTTGGACCAATGCTCTCCCCAGGGGTGTGCTGGGGAAGGCACCCACAGAGGGGGGGTCCTGGGTGCTTCCCTAAGGGTGCTGTTGGCTGCAGGGAAACCTGGTGCCCGGAGCCCCCCCAGCCCCAAGGGGGATGCAGGAGGACGGGGACCATCGGGAATTCCAGGGGTGAAGGGCCCGATGGGGCCGCCAGGTAAGGGGGGACCCCCCCGGGGGGTGTGGGGTGTCCATGCCGGTGCTGGCTCCAGCAGGGGGTCCCTGCAGCAGTTTTGGGGCTCAGCTCCAGGCATTGGGGTTCAACAGAGCCCCCCCCCCCCAGCCTTCACCCTCCTGTTCCTCCCTGCAGGCCCCCCCGGCCCCCCAGGACCTCCTGGCAGGGATGGAGCCAGGGGGGATCCTGGGGAGAAGGGGTCACCCGGGCCCCCCGGCCCCCCTGGGCCCCCTGTGCCTGTGGGGCCAGCGGTGCCCCGCATCCAGCCCAGTAAGGAATGAAGGGGACGGGGATGGAATGGGAATGGGATGGGGATGGGATGCGGATGGAGATGGGGGTGGGATAGGGACGAGGGTGAGAATAGGGTTGGGGATGAGGATGGGGATGGGATAGAGATGAAGATGGGGATGAGGATGGAGATAAGGATGGGTATAAGGATGGAACGTGGATAGGGATGGGGATGGGGATGGGGATGGGGAAGGGGATGGGGATGGGGATGGGGATGGGGATATGGATGGGGATGAGCATGGAAATGGGGACGGGATGGGGATGAGGATGGGGATAGGTTTGGAGATGAGGATGGGAGTGGGATGAGGATGAAGATGGAGATGGAGACAAGGATGGGACGGGGATGAAGATGCGGATGGAGATGAGGATGAGGACAGGAATGGGTATAAGGATGGAATGGGGATGGGGATGGAAATGGGGATGGGGATGGAAATGGGGATGCGGATGGAGATGAGGATGGCGACAAGGATGGGTATAAGGATGGAATGGGGATGGGGATGGAAATGGGGATGCGATGGGGATGGGACTGGGGACAAAGATGGGGATTGGGATGGGATGGAGGTGGGATTGGGTGTTTACGAGCTCCCCTCCCCATGCTGCCCTTTCCCATTTCCCCCCCCAGGGGACCCGCTCCTGACCAACACCGTCACTGAAGCTGCTGGGGGGATCGTGGGTCCTGCCGGCCCCCCTGGCCCCATGGGGCCAATGGGTGCGTGTGTCCCCCCCCATCCCCACCCCATCACTTTGGGGGTGTCCATCTGTGGGGCACCCTCCCAGTGCCAACCTGAGCCGTGCCGCCTCTCCTGCAGGTCCCCCCGGTCCCCCCGGTCCCATAGGGCCCCCCGGCCCCCCAGGACCCGATGTAAGTGCTTGGGGGAGGAGTGGGGGGGGGGGGGGCACGGGATGGGCTCAGCCCCATCGAGTCCCCCCCACCCCATGGCTGATGACTCCTTGTCCTTGCACAGGGCAGAGCCGGGGCTCCAGGCCCCCCCGGGGACAAAGGGGACAGGGTGAGTGTGACACAACAGGGGGGTCTCTGTGAGCACCCCCATGGGGGGGGGGGATGTGTCTGTGTCCCCCCATCGGGGCTGACGGGTTCTTGTCCCTCGCAGGGTCCCCAGGGCCCCCCCGGCAGCCGCGGGCAGGATGGGGCACAGGTACAGGGTTAAGTCGGGACCCCCCTTCCCATTGATCCCCCTCTCCCCCCCGTACCCCCCAACTGCCAGGCCCCCTTTTCTCTGTGTTTCAGGGTGACAGAGGCCCCAGGGGCGAGCCGGGGGATAGGGGCACCTGGGTGAGTGATGGGGGGGGGGGGGGACACCCCCGGACTTCAACCCTACTCCCCCTCCCCCGGGACCCCAATATGAACATCGGGGTCCCCAGTGCCTTGTCCTGAGGACCTGGAGGACCCAATCCCTACGATTCCCCCCACTCCATCCTCATTGCACCGCTGGTACCGGGCAATGGGGGGCCTCCCTTTGTCCCCTCCGTACCCCACATTGGGTGGGGGGGGGTCCCCCCGGGTTCATGTGTGGGTCCGGCCCCCCCATGAGCCGGTGCCTGTGCTTTGGCAGGGGGAGGGCTTGCACCAGCTCCGAGAGGCTCTCAAGATCTTGGCAGAGAGGGTTCTGATCCTGGAGACCATGATCGGGCTCTATGGTGAGTGTGTGTGTGTGTGGGGTGACCCCATCCCCAGCCGTGGGGTGACCCTACATCACCCTGGGCTGCTGATGTCATGGCTGCGTTGTGATGTCATCGTGATGTCATCGTGATGGCATCACCCGCGCCGTGATGGCATCGTGGCCATAGGGCAATGGTACCCCAGGGACACCCCCCCCCCCCCACTTTGGGGACCAAGCTGTGTCCCCCCAGAAACTGGGGACGCATCCGTGGGGCTGCGTGTGCACATGGAGCACCCCAATGGGACCTGTGCATGCAGGGGACAACCGTGTCCCCAGCAGCACAAGGGACCCCCGGACCCCAACATGGACCCATTGAGATGGGGGAGCCCCCGGCACCCCTGTGAGAGCAGGAGGACACTGGAGACCTGGCACCCTGGGCCATGGCACCCCAATGCTCTGCCACTGCGCTCTGCTTTGTCACCCTGTGTCACCCTATGTCACCCTGTGTCACCCTGTGTCACTCTATGTCACTCTATGTTGCCCTATGTTGCCCTATGTCATGTCACCCTATCTCACCCTATGTCACCCTATCTCACCCTATGTCACCCTATGTCACCTCACGTCACCCCTATCACCCCGTGCTGCCAACGCCGCTGCTCTCTGCTCTCTCACTCTCCCCCAGGCCAGTAGCTCCCATCCTTCTTGGAGCAGGCCCGGCTGGAGGCCCTGGGCACCCTGCTGAAGCCTTCATCAGGCCAGGTAACCTCCTCCTCCTCCCTCCTGCATGAGCTGGGCTCCCCATGGCTGCGGGCACGGAGCAACGGAGGCTGCAGAGCAAGGAGAGGTCCTTGGGGCACCCCAGGCCAAGGGTGGCTGTGGAAAAGCTCTTGGGTTGAGGGATAACCATGGAGAGCATCTTGGGATGAGGGCAAGCATGAAGAGCATCTTGGGATGAGGGACACCATGGAGAGCATCTTGGGTTGGGAGATAACCATGGAGAGCATCTTGAGTTTAGAGATAACCATGGAGAGCATCTTGGGTTGAGGGACTCCATGGAGAACATCTTGGGTTGAGGGACACCATGAAGAGCATCTTAGGTTGAGGGACTCCATAGAGAGCATCTTTGGTTGAGGGATAACTATGGAGAGTATCTTGGGATGAGGGAATCCATGGAGAGCATCTTGGGTTGAGGGACACCATGGAGAGCATCTTGGGTTGAAGGACACCATGGAGAGCATCTTGGGTTGAGGGATAACTATGGAGAGCATCTTGGGTTGAGGGATAACTATGGAGAGCATCTTGGGTTGAGGGACACCATGAAGAGCATCTTGGGTTGAAGAACACCATGGAGAGCATCTTGGGTTGAAGGACACCATGGAGAGCATCTTGGGCTGAGGGATAACTATGGAGAGCATCTTGGGTTGAGGGATAACTAAGGAGAGCATCTTGGGATGAGGGAATCCATGGAGAGCATCTTGGGCCAAGAGAAACCATGGAGCCCTTCTCAAACCAAGGGAAACCAGTGGAGACCCCCTTTGACTAAGGGAGGCCTTCTTGGGCCAGAGGGAAAGCATGGAGCACTTCTGAAGCTAAGGGAGACCCATGGAGAACCTCTGAGCCAAGGGAAGCCCTGGAGCTCCTCAATGATCAAAGGAGATCACGGAGAACCTCTTGGATTGAGGAACACCCATGGAGACCCACTTGGGCCAAGGAGGACCATGGAGCCCTTCTCAAACCAAAGGAGACCACGCTGTCCCTCAAGGCCGGAGGAAACCATGGAGACTGCCTTGAGCCAAAGGAAACCCTGGAGCTTCCCAATGATCAAGGGAAACCATGGAGACCTCAAAGCAAGGGAAGCCCATGGAGACCCTCTTGGTCCAAGGGAAGCCTTGGATCTCCCCAGTGGATCCTTTAGTCCTGGAGGATTAAACCATGGACATGTAACCATGGACACCCTCTTGGATTGAGAAACAACCATGGAGACCCTCTTGGGCCATGGACACCAAGGAGCTTCCCAATGACCAAGGGTGACCTTGGAGCCCTTCTCAAATCCATGGAGCTCCCCTTGGATTGGGATAGACACCCATGAGCCACTCTTGGATTGGGATAGATACCCATGGAGCTCCCCTTGGATTGGGACAGATACCCATGGAGCTCTCCTTGGATTGGGATAGACACCCATGGAGCTCTCTTTGGGATGGAATAGACACCCATGAGCCCCTCTTGGATTGGGATAGACACCCATGGAGCTCTCTTTGGGATGGAATAGACACCCATGAGCCCCTCTTGGATTGGGATAGACACCCATGGAGCTCTCTTTGGGATGGAATAGACACCCATGAGCCCCTCTTGGATTGGGATA